>WUQG02448269.1:0-13092 GCA_011317285.2 Androctonus mauritanicus | reverse complement strand
TTAATTTCTTTAACTTTTTTACTTTATTTATTTATTGATTTGTTCACTTATTTATATATTCATCCGTACATTTATTCATTTGTTTATTTATTCATTTATTTGTTTATTTATACGCTTATCTATTTGTTTAAACCATGTAATTTTACATATGTTTCACGTATATATATAATCGGCTACCGTACAAGTTCCTGTCACCATAGTAACATAAGTCAAAGTTTGAACTCAAAAATATATTCTAGTGCATGTTCCATGTTCTATTGTAACGCCTTGTTGGCTTAAGTGGTATGTGTAACCTGATGATGACAGTATGTACCGTTGAAAACATTTGTATAATTTTTTGATTAAAATGATCTGTTTTCTGTATACTGCAAGTAGTGCTTTCCTAGAATCAACGTGTATAATAAAATAACTGAAGCAGTTAGAAGCAAAAATGGATAGGCAGTTTAGAATTCATAGATGCTATACTCAGTAATAATCTTTTTAATGCCAGTTCTAAATCATTCACTAATTATTAAACAATGCCACTTCACACTCTTTCATAGATTGCCGACACTCATGGAGATCTGCTGGGCTGTACAGGATGGGGGATCGATGAGCCTGGCATGGATCCATTCATATAAATTTTTCAAGATGGATTCCTAATTTGATCCCAAGTCTTCTAATTGGAAAGCCAAGGCATTTCAAAAAATTGTTATAACAGCACAATGGCAAGAAGTTTTTACATATGTTAAGCATACTGTATGCTTAACATATGTAAAAACTTCCTGCCATTGTGCTGTTATAACAATTTTTGAATTTATCATTATACGGCAGCGTAATTTTTGGTCTTTTATAATTTGAGCCAAGGCATTTCCATCTGGTCTGGCATTTCTAACCAAATGTTCTGTTCAGTTTAATTAATGCAGATAGTTCTCAATTTTGAGTTAATTTGTTTGTGGAATGAGCTCATAAAATAAAAACTTGTAAATTAAGAATTCGTTTTCCATATGTTAAAGACAGGCTCCATTCTCAACAACGATATATTTATTGAAAGAATAAAAACATGGCCTTTAAATCAAACTAAAAAATAATAATAATATTTATGCCATGTAAATGCTAAAGAATTTTTCTTCTTCATTATTATTGATAGATAAGTAGATAACTTTTATACAAATGAACTATTGGTTTAGGCACAATCTGGGAGTGAAAATTATTTACATAATGTACTGGTAAAGCCATAGTGGCCAAAAGGTGTGTACTTTTGCTTCTCATGCTATCATTTTGATTTTTCTGATTTTATAATAGACAATGGAGTTTCTGCCACAAATTCAATATACCATATTGTATAGCTAAACAGCTGCATATCTGGTTCAAAATGCCTATTTATGAATGTTTAGCATTTTTTGTGATTAATGTGCATATTTTTGATTTGTTTTGATAACTACTACAAGTCTCCATCTCATTTTCTATGAAGCAAATGTAAGAAAATGGGACTTCATTTTCTTATGCTGTCTTAAAATTTTTAATTTTTTAATTAAAGTTTTGCTGGTAATGTTAGAGACTTACTGTATTTCTTTTAAACATTACTAAATCTAAATATAGTAGAACCTGTATAAGACAACCACCTCCCGTTCCAATCAAAACTGGTCATTTATACAGGTGGTTGGCTTATACAGATTAAATATAAATACAGCATGTTTTAATGAAACAAAATGATTACACTTTGTAATAAAAACAAAATATATTTTTTTACAATTTATAACAGTTTATCATTTGTTCAAAAACACAACATATTTAATTAGTATGGAAAAAACTATCAATAGTGCTTTGTTGCATCCCATTTTTATTTTTTATAATTTCTATACAAAGCAGTGTTCAATGTCATTTAATTGAGATATCAGTTTTTCATTATATTCTATTGTTGATGTCAGTTTTTAATTCTTCAACATGTTTCTTGCAGGGTGTCATTCGCTTAAGGTTGTGATTTCTTTCGTTGTTGTTCTATTTTGCCAGAATTTCTTTTTGAGACAATATTTTGTGGAGCTATGTTTCCCCACATTAAATTTTTCTGCTAATACTCATTGAGAAAGACCTTTCTTACTGCCTTCAATCATTTTTATTTACTGTTCTAAATTCAAGGCATTTAATTTTCTGTTTAGCCATTTTTCAGCATCCAAAGTGTAGTGATAGCATCACGTGTATGTGATTACGTTTGATTAATATGCTTGCATAGAACACAAACGATCTGGTGGCTGGTTGTTTTCACTTTTCCTGGTTTCCCTATATTACTTTGCCATAGGCCTTCAAGTTATGATTTTTAACATCTTTAATACAAAATTTAATTATCATATCATAGATACAAATCTAATGAATATGCATATAAAAAGATATCATATTAAAGTAGAAATGATGCCATGGTTTCATCATTCCAGTGCTCTATGTTATTCTCCTGGTATGAATGATGGGGAAAAATTTCCATGGTGAAATTTTTTCAATTGTGATGGTTTGGCTTAAATGAAATTTAAGTTTAACAGAAAATGGTACTGGTATAAGCAATAAAAATAGTCAATTAGTAATGATGTTAAAAAATTATGGTCATCATAGACAGTTTCAATTTTTGGCCTATTAAAATGATGGTTGTGGTCATCTTATAGAGGGTCAAATAGCATTGTTTCTATGGGGAAAAATTTAGTTCCCATAAAGTCGTGGTCATCACATCAGGTGCTCTTCTTATATAGGTGGTCATGAAGTCAATTTTCACTTATTATTTTTAAGAATAGCATTTAGATTTGATTAATAACATTCCAATACTTTCCTTTCAAAATATATCTGCAGTAAAACATTGACTATCCAAAGTAATTGGGCCAAGGCTGATTCATTTAATCAAATAGTTTGAATAATCAAATATATATATGAAAATCCAATTTATACAAAATAAGTATAATTAGGCCTATAATTAATTTATTGTACATAAGATTATTATTATTTTATTTTAGAATATGATTCATTATGAAAAAAATAATTAATTTAAAAAATGATTTGTAAATAATAATCAAAATGTTATAGAATATCTAAATCCAGCATCTGATTTTTAACTCGTAATGTCAAATTAAGACTATTTATATACTATACTACATATATCTTTGAATAAATGCAGTGATCTAAAAGAGATTTATTAAGTGACTGAGGAATAATACTTCAACATATAATAAATAACCAGTGCACTAAAAGTAGATACTGTAATTTTTTGGGGGGCAACAGTAGTTCAGATAATTGACATACTAACTACTGTGTATATAATTTTCAATTTAATACTTTTATTAACCTGTTCCATGAGTTAATTGTTATAATCTATTAATATTCGTTGAAACAAAATCTTTATTCTTCAAATTACAATCATGTCTTATTTTAGTTTGCAATTTAAATTTGATGATAAAACAGAACTGCCTTGAAAAATAATATTAAATTTAGCTATGCATTTAATATTATTTTTAGTAATATTAAATGCATAGCTAAATTTATAAATTTCAAGAGAAAAATTTTCTATATAAAAAAATTGACAAATGCAATATTGTATGATAACAGTATTATCATACAATATTGGTAATAGTAAAATTTCAAATTTCAATACATGATACTTGAAATTATATATTTTATGTACTCATTATAAAGCCAACTCCCTACTTCAGAGTTTGAAAATTGGTAAAAATGTGAAATCTATATATAAGCCACCTCCGACTTTCAAATGTTTGAACAATATGACATTCATTGAAATAAGTTAGTAATTTTTTTATAATTTAAACAAATTTTTAAATCTAGATCATTCTTGGATTAAATAAGACTACTTTGACAAAACGCCTGACTTACAGCATTGAAATTTTATATATATGATATGGTACGAAGAAAAGTTGGATGGAGAGCAGGATATGATCACATTACATTGTGTCAAAGTTTCTCTATACTATGATTTTAATGAAATGTTTGTTCAGAAGAAAATATTAAAGAAATATTAAAATTTTTTTGTCATTTCTGAATCTCAACAAAAATATTTAACAAAATTTAATGATAAAAATATCAGAATCAAACAATCAACTGAAATTTTTCTTCAGCTGGCAGGAGTGGAAAGCTGACCAGCATACATTCAGCTTTTTTGGAGGCTCAAATCTGTTGTCAGATATCAGCTGCAATAAAATCTTCCCATATTTTCCAAATGATTAAAACTATCTACAAATGCACAAATTCTCTTTCAGAAATATTGGAAATAGCTATATTTTCATTTAATATTAATTGATAAGTGCATTAGTAACAGCTGTAGTTATTCATTAAAAAAAAATAAGATATATACATTTCTGGTCTTATTTGTGAAGTATTTAATAATTTTTGTATTTCTGAATTTATTTAAATGTGAACATTCACATACATCTGCTCATTTTTAATAATATAATCAAGAAGAATTAGGCATTTTAGAAGCAAATATGATGCATTCAGCCACTGCCATAGGATATGCTATTAGCACAAATAGGACATAACACAATCACTTTATATATTTTCAATCATATTTATGCAATATCCAATATTTAAATACTTACAGAAATATTAATTTATGTACACTACTGCATATTTACATATTTTTAACAAAAAAACAATCAAAAGAATCATAAACATATTTACCATATATGTACCAAATGTGTTATATTTATTCTTAATAAAGAATCATCTCATCTTTGTTAAGAATAAATATGGCAGATCATGCGGTTATGCAAATCTGCAATGGAACATGATATAATTGAGTTGATGAATCTTATGATTCTATGAAAAATTTTCCAATTTTTGACTGTCCTGTGCATAAACCAATCTCCTTCTCCAAAACTTCTCTTCTGGAAAAATTTCACTGAAATTTGACTTATACATGAGTATCTACAATATTTTAATAATGAAACAACAATTTTTCATTTGACAGACTTTCAATAATAAGAATATGATATATGCCATTGCTGCTCTTCATCTATCTTTGGTAAACAAAACTAATACCTGATTTTCAAAGTTTTGTTAAAATGATTCATTTTAACATTTCAAATTATTGGTAGCTTTGAAAATATCATTCAATATTCTGAAATATATTTAATAGGTGTTTAGAATTTTGATCTTAATATAATAACCCTAAATAAACAAGTATCCTTGTTTATGCATTCTATAACCATGTCTTATCCTTTATTCATTGAAGGGCTGATGGTTAAATTCTATATAAAAAAGTTTGTGTCAATTAGAGAGAGACTGTTTGGTACCTACTGGTTTAGCAAGCTATATTTTATTCTTGAATCCTAAATAAACGTTTTATTTATAAATATTATTAATCAAATAACAAAAGCACATATATGTGTATTCTTTAGTATGTGATATAGATAAACAATTCATATAGTGCAAATCAAAACTGACTAAAATTTATAAATTGGTAATAATAATAATATGATTTAAACGGCATTTTTAATAATTGATATTCTACTTGTGCATTTCTTATTTAAAAACTGATATAACACATTAATCTGAAAAGAATATAGACAATCCCTAACTTACATAAAGTTGGATTGTCCAGCAAAACCTTACATAAATAAAAACATATGTATGTCAGAGCATATCTTATACAATATTAAAATAGTACCCTATATTTGTCATTAGGACATAACATTAAAAATAGTTATATTAAAGAATAAGCATATATTGCATGTTAAAGCAGTTACTTACCATCTGAAGATGAATTTACTTTTGAGTCCCACACTTTCAATTTTTAAGGAGAGGTCCAGATTTGGGCAGAGCTCATTGACTAAAACTAATCTAATAAGCCCATAAAACACATATATATATGATAAATGTTGAAATTAATAAGAAAATGTTTGTATCTTTATGTTATAGCTTTATCTGCTATGATCAATATATTTTGTTTTTAGTCAGAGAATCTTTACATAAGCAGAAATCTGCATATACATAGATTTCTGTATGTATATAATCAAATCTATGTAAGTTGAGGATTGCCTATATATATGTTCAATATATAGTATATAAATTGTACCTAATCTGTCAAAATAATCCCTTTATAATTATAAAGGAAAAATTTTTAATTTAATTTGATATATTAGGTTCAATTTGGATATCTCTTTTGAGATTTGATTTGTAAAACTTATGTTCATATACTATATTATATTGATATATATATGATATGATATATAATTTTATTTTTTAGTACTTTTTAAAATATTTCTTATTTTAAGTCTTTAAAATATACAGTTTAGTTTATTTTTATTTAGTTGCTGTTGTGGATCCAATAGACCCAGTTCAAAATAATGATAGCTTTACAAATATGGATGCTAGTTTTGAGTTTAGTAGATCTATTCCAGCTTATCAGCCTGGAGGAGGATTTAAACATAATGGTCATCAACATTCACAAATTGAAAGTGATTCTGAAGATTGGTTTGCAAATTCAGCTCTAAATTCACAATATAGTAATTCTTTGCAGAAGGTAGGAATTTTTGAAACTATTTTATTTATTACTATTTAGAGGTAAAAAATTTCAACATGGTATTTCAATTCAATGATAAAAAGTTACTACATAAACTAAGGCCAAGTATCAATTAATTTAAGCAGAAATGGAGGAAAATTATTAGCTATCTTAACATTACAATCTTACATACAATCTTTACTGTTTATAATATTTTTCCATTAAAAAAAACTTTTCTTCTGAAAAGAGATTAAACTTAATCTTTAACTCATTTTATAAGATATAAGTTTTTAGATTAATGATATCATTAGCAGATTACATGGCATTATTCTACAAGTAAGCTCAATCAATGCTGGTATTTTCAACCATTATTTTATTATTATAATTAATAATAATGAAGTCTGAAATGTAGAAGATAATTTTATTTTGAATAAATATAATATCCAAAAATAATAAAATAAGAGGAAATAGGTTTAATCTAGGACAGTTTTAAGTTCATTTCTTTGCATACAAATGTATATTAAAAAAATAACTTTTCTGAAAAACACTGCTGAATTAAAATATGATGAAAAATATAGAATCTTGATAATTTAATTCTGAAAAAATTTTTTTGTTCAAATATTTGATTTGCGCTTTTTATTTATTTATTTTTTTAACTTTGTTTTTAAGTTCTAATAAAGATAGTTTTAATTTTACAAAATTTTAAACATATATTTTATCATAAAAAAATCATCACAGAAATAGATAGAACAAAAAATATATATATATTTTTTCATGTCAGCTTTAAGATATATTTATCAGTAATTGCAGAATAATTTATGCTTCTTATTATATAAAACTTTATTAAATTTTTATATTTAGCAATGTTATATATTTAAAAATATTTAATAATACTGTAATATATGATATATTATATTAAAACTGTTTAATTATTTTGCATATTTTACTAATTATTTTACAATTAGAAATGTCCAAATTTTGAAAAAGGAGAAGAGATCAAAATATCTAGCACTATTTTTGAACAGAACACTGAAATTATAAATCATAAATCAGATGATGAATTGTCTCATTTGATATCAGATGAAGAATCACAATATGAATATAAGTAAGTAAAAATTATAAATTGCACTGATAAAATTTGAATTTTAATTAACTTTGTAAAAGTTTCAGAAATATATTGTAAAAAATTGCAGGAATTTAGGAAATTATTATTTTTTGTGAAACTATATTTTATTCAGTATCTATTAATCAATAAAATCTAACACGATAGCAGCTGTGAAAAAGACTCTTTATTCAGCAAACATTTTTGGTAAGAAGGCTCACCATCTTCAAGCTTACAAATGCAACAGATTCTTAGAATGTGGAACAGAAAGTTCAAAAAATTAAACATGTTGTTACCTAGGTTACCTAGGTAACAACATGTTTAATTTGTTACCTAGGTAACAGCATGTTTAATATTTTGAGCTTGTTGATTACCATTTTAATTCAAAGTTTGTTGGTTTGAGAATCCAATGAAAAAAACTGTCATCATCTCATTGTTGAAATCATTACCAGGAACAATATTAGCTTATTTAAATACCATGGATAAAGAGATTTATGACAATGAGGTTACTGATTTTGTTTGACAAGAAAGGGTGTCTGAATTTGCCTTAGGAATTTCATATGTTGCATTTGGGTGGATAGTTGATTGCTTGGCTGTTAAGTATCTGTCCTATTGGAAGTCCAGTTTTGGACTATGGCAAGCAAAATGTCTTCTTTTAAATCCTCTTTCACAGAGGACTAGAAAATCAACTATGAATTCTTATAAACACTATTATTTCAGAAGACATCCATTTAATAGGAGTTATGGATGATCTTAATTGTAGAAGACTTCAAGATGAAGATGTAACTTCAATTTTATATATGTAATTATTTGGATTGAATTTTCTTGTACTGGAAGATTTTTCTATGATTTCATTAAAAAAAGATACTATTTTTTATTTATAAGACAAGACTTGATGGAATAATTGTTAGGGCATTTATCTACCTTCCCTCTTCATCCTTAATCTTAACCTATCATTAAATGAGTTAATTTCTTTAAATTTTTTAATATGACTGATAAAAAATAAAGTTTTAAAAATGCTATCAGCAAATATTTAATCAGTTTAAAAGAAGACAATAAACAATAAGTTTCTTCTTTGTTAAATTAAAATGCAAGATAATTAGTTTATTTCGTAATAAAAATTCTAATTCAAAAATGCTGATAGCCCTTTCAATTTGAATAAGGTGTACCTTTTAATTTAGAATAGTGAATAGAGTGACAGTGACATCACAGACATTACATGGGTGTTTTTCATGAAAGAATTCCAAATTTTAAAATATTTAATATCTATTTAAGATTTATAGGTTATTTTATTTCTTTTATATGTGGGGTGATTCTGTAAAATTTCAATATAAAATCAGTCAGCTGAATTGGCCATTTGAAAATATTCCAGCTCCAATCCTGGATCCTGTGGGTTTCACCCATAGGACCCAGGATTGAAGCAAGGTCTCATCTCTCAAAATTTATATGAAATGGTCTTGATTCATAAATTTTCATCTCCATCCTCTGCAATCTAGTTGACCTTTTATAATGTCAGCCTGTTAGCTGCCTGGTATAATGATGGCTTACCATTTGAATATCTTGATTCATTTCTGGATCCCATACCTCCCAGAATTTTTCAATACAGATCTGTGCCCATTGAATTATAGCCTTCAACTGATGGCCTACATTAGTTAAAGGATATGGAGTTAGTAGTCTGTGTTGGTATTGATATACTCTGCAGTTTAGTATCCTATAGGAAGGAAAAGCAGCTTAAAATAATAAATGAGCATATTATATCATTAGTTTTAGATAATGTTTGTAGTGAATTATTATAATTATTATTTTCATGAAAAAAGTTTATTGACATTGTTAAGCATCATCAGATATTAGTTTTTATTGGGGACAGTTTTTCTTTCTTTAATTCTTATGTCATTTTCTAACCCAAGATTATTAAATGACAGGGTTGTTTGTGGACTTATTATGGACTGTTCACACTATGATTGGGCCAGCCAACAGATTTTAAAAGATGGAGAAAACAGGCTAGGTGAAGTTCTTTTAAAAATATGGAAATATGGAATCTGAAATTGAATCTAGATCCTTCAAATAGTAAATCACATCTGTACTGTATGTATGAAAATCTATATAATGCCTACACAATCCACTTATTTTTTATATATAATGGTTTTTCACAAGGAAAATGATTTTTTAAATTTTTGATAACTAATGCTAATTATTGATGTAATGTTATAACTAAATGGTATTTCAGGATATTTCAATGAAAAAGAGATGACATATTTAGGGCTAAAGAATTATAATTTTAATATTTTCAATTTAAGTCAATGGTAACTTACAAGGAGAGGACACAACTGACTATCCACCAATTTTCAAGAAACTGAACTGATGTAATCTAGAAAAAAATATATTGAATACATGTCCGAGCGTTTGTGCCAATGTGCCTTATAAATAAAAATATTAGTGTTTAAAATTTAAGTTTGGCGAGCTTAAGAAATAAGAAAGAGAAAAAGAGTGCTGCTAATGTTATGCTCGTAGCATAGTGTGTTCATGCCGATACCATAATTGCAATATTGCGGCTTCAAGGCCCGTCTCTCTCTGACGTATTTTTTTTTTTTTATTTAAAAAAATAAAAAATATTAAACAATACATTCTGTATATCCTGTTTTTATGTCCTCTTATTAGGAATATAATATAATAACTACATTTCAATACATTAAATATTAATAAAAAATCAAATAAAATAAAAATTTCTTTTACTTATGTAAATTTAATTATTTTTTAAATATAAAAAAACGTCAGCGAGAGAGGGGATTTGAAGCCGCAACCTTGAGATTACGGGATTGGCATGACCACACTATGCTACGAGCATAGCATTAGAGTCGCTCATTTTCTCTTTCTTATTTCTTAAGCTCACCGAACCTAAATTTTAAATGCTAATATTTTTATTTATAAGGTGCATTGGCACAAACGCTCGGATATGTATTCGATATTTTGTTTTCTAGATTACATCAGTTCAGTTTCGTTAAAATCAGCTGTGTCCTCCTTGTTAGTTCCTAATATTCAAGAATTCAGTCTATGAACATTTTTAAGGAATGTTTCAGTCTTATAAATCAGAATTAAAATATATTGCATGGAATATTTATATCATTAATAATTTTGATTATAAAATAAGTGCCTAAAATTTTGTGATTTTATAGTTTGACAAAGAAAGAAAAATTGCCTGTTGGTCTTAAAGATATTTTGGATGGTGATTCTTATTTTACTAAGAAAATTGATATATCAACATTGTGCTCTGATAATTTTCCTGGTTGGTTGTTTTATTCTTGATAGTAATAAAATTTTCTTAATTTTTAAATGAAAAACAAAATTGCAGATACTTTTGAGGGAACCTCCAGTGTGAAAGAAATAGATGCATCACAAACAAATTCACAAAATATGCAAGATCTCTTAGCTCTGTGTTCTGGAAAGTTTGAAAACAGGTAAAATTTTTAATACATTTTTTTTATCCTTAAAGAATATAATTAATCTACTTTATCAATGATTACAGCCAGAATCTTCAAAAGGATAAAAATGAAGATATAAGTGATGACAGTAATTCATCAATAGAGATTGATTATAGAAAAAAACAGAAAAAATTCTGTTATAAGTTAAATGATGATTCTGAATCAGAAAAGTCTTTAAATCTGAATAAAGATGAAAATAATTCAGATAAGGAAAATGAACTGAATTTTAAAAATAAGGATGAAAGTGTAATATCCAAATTTTCTGGTTTTCGAGATTTAAAAAGGTATATGTTGTTTTAAAATAATGTTTTCAATTTATTTTATAAAATTTCACTTGAAATAATCACTTTGATTAAAACTTGATTCCATTGGTATTACCAATTTTATTTAAACTAATATTTATTTTAGAGGTGGTATAAGAGATGAATTTATTGAAGATGAAGCAGAATTATCAGGTACTGATGTTAGTGAAGATGAGAAAGAAGAGGATGAAGATGATGATGAATTTGAAGAAGTCAATTTACTCTCTGATGAAAATTTATCAGAAGATGAATTAAAAAATCAAGTAGAGCGATTGCACCAGTAAGATTTTTGTCTCTGGTTTATTGAATAATTCAAAACAACAAAAAATATTTAACTACAAATTTTATTTTTATTAGTAAAGCAATTTTAGATGAAGATAATCGAGAATTATTGCTGTTACAAGAGCGTTACTTACCTGATGGTGATCTTCATAGTGATGGTCAAGGAAGACAAAGAAAATTTCGTTGGAAAAATATAGGTTGGATTTTTAATTATTTTTGTTAGTGAAAATTAAAAGAATTATTATGAAATCAGATATTTATATATTAAAGCTATTTAACTTGTCTATTTATTTTGGAATATATTCATTAGAAAATATATATTATTTTCATGAGAAAAACTTATACATAAGATATACATAATAGACTAATAAAAAATCTTTTTAATAATTAGATTTCCATATTTGTAACATTAGTAACTGAACAAAAAATGATTACATTACATTGTTAAAACAATGAGAAATGATGAAAACTGAAGCCAAGTTACAAAGTTTCCTGATATTCGACAAAATGAATTTCATCCTTTCAATTTTTCATTATAATGTAGCTGATGATAAATTATTCATTGTATAACTCTTAATATTATAAATAAAAATCCTTTACTTAGGAATTTTGAGTACATATTACAGTTTATGTAACAACTCTTATGTCATTATGATGATGCCATCCTGGTTAGTAATAAAAAGAAATATTTAAGTGAATTTATAGACTTTGTAAATAATAAGTTAATAATGGATCTTTCAGAAGTATCATTTTATCAAAAACAATTGTTTCCTGATTAACTGAGGTAGTAGGGAAATTAACTTCACCAGATAATCCATAAAATACTCAAAAAAAAAAAAAATACTCTAAATGAAACTACCATATGTGAATGTATACAAATCAAATATTCTAAGCCAAATTAACCCCTAGTATAATAAATTATAATTTTTAGTAAATATTTTTTTTAAATCAAGAATATGATGCCACTATCTGTTGAGTTAAAAATTAACTAATTTTTAAATTTGAGGCTAAAGTGGCACCATCTCATAATTAATAATTAGACTATAATTTAATTTTCTTGAAATAAAATTTTGCCAGCAGCCAAAATCAAATTGGGATCTTTTGGATAGTGCCTCAATGCTTTACCAGTTTTGACTACTTGTAGCATCTGGCAGAATTCCATTTCAGCTTATGCAATGATTAATTTGGAAACTTATCAGACTTGGCTGATGTGCTAAGGTTAATTTGGCTTAGAGTACATGTTTTTAAAATTTATTGTTATAAATAACAATACGAATTTAATAAATTGTGAAGAGGTTAACTCTGACCTATCCTATTTATTATTTCCTTATGCTCTTATTATTTTATTGTTATATTCATTATTATTTTGTGAAGAGGATAGCTCTGACCTGTCCTATCTATTATTTTTTTTATGCTCTTTATTATTTTTATCATTATATTCACTTATTATTTAAA
>WUQG02448258.1:0-13093 GCA_011317285.2 Androctonus mauritanicus | reverse complement strand
CGGTAAAATGCGAATATTAATAAACGCCCAAAGCGATTTTTCTTCCAATTCGTCGCTGATGGAAATTCCCCCGGAAAATGAAACCAACAAGCGTGAATTATTTTTTTATTTTGCACGGAAGCGATCGTAATTGATTCAAAATTATGTATACATGCCCCTCTTTCGAGTATAATATTTTTTTCATTTTATAGAACGATTCATTTCATTACGCCCAAACAAGACATTATTTGGACGTACTTACAGATTTAAAATGCGCAAATAAAAGTGAAATTCAGAGAACAATACCCATAACTGTTTTAAAGGGAATGATAATAAAAAGGCGCACATACACGAATACATACACGTAAATCGAGTGAGAGCGAACAGAGATTAAAAAGTCTGCTATCTTAATAGTTACGAAACGAATCACTGTCAACTGCATGCCTGGTCCTGGTATGGGAATATTGCATTTTCTTTCTCGTCAACTCTACACAAAATGGAAATTCGTTAAAAGGAAATCATTACGTTGGACACTTGTATATAATTTATTGAATTTCTCCTTCCATATTTCCGTATACTCCTCCCTGTTATTTCCTCATCCGTGTGGTTTTTCTTCGTCTGATACATCTGCTCCACCCTGTCCGCTTCCCATAAGTATAACATGTACATCGACTATGTTGGAACTAAGTTGTTATTCATTAACTTCTTTTTTCCCCTTCTTTCCTTTCTCCAAGCTTGTTTCTTTATCGACCAACCAATTCAAAACTTTGTTTAAACTTTCCAAAAATTCATTTTATAGCCGGGAATATAAAATATATATACACGTTTATCCCAGTTTCTTCCTTCTCTTCCTTTTCCTTACTTTTTTTTTTTTTTTTCCTTTTTCTGTATTGAAAAATAGATTTGCGGAAAAGTAAATTTTCCAACATTTCTCTAGGGAATTATCTTTAATGATGGTAAACAATAACAGCATTTTATGAGTTGTTTATTATAACACAACAACTATACTAATTTGAGGAAAATTAAAACTTTCATTAAATTAAAAAAAATAAATAAGAAAAATAAATTCTATCTTTCGAGCTTGTCTCTCGGTATAAAAGAGCAAAAGCGTTATCTTCTCTTCAATCGAGAAATCGCGTAATTTCGGCCATTTAAAACACACACACACAAAAAAAAGTAAACGTGAAATAATATGACAGTATTAATACCACAGCTTTGAGAAATCACTATTGTTACTATAATATTACTTTAAGCTTTAAATATGTGTTTATATCATTCATCAAAATTTGGTAAAGTCAACCTTAAATCTGCATTTTCATAACAGGACATACATAACTATAATAGGCCCTACTCTTTTTTCCCCCCTTCTGTGTTCTTTATTTACCAATCCCTCTAATCTTATCTGCTTTTCTACATACCGATGCTTAACGTTACATAGTTTCATAGCATAGCCCCATCATTAAGTTTTCAGAACTTCAAAGTCAACTACGGCCAGACAAACGTCGCCAATTATGTCGATAAAGCACAGTAACGGTTACGGTAGGAGGAGCCAAAACCGAAAATGGGATTGTCAGTGGGCGGTGACAACTGTCACGTCGCCGCCTACTTGTGACGTGATCATTAGACACGCCTCGCGATCACGTGCTGGGGCGCAGCGCCATCTAGCTGTGAAATTACCTGTATTTTTTTCGCCTTCCACTTTTTGCATTTTTTTTCCTGCCGGTTGGTGAAGGATTCACGCGTCATTGAACTAATTGATGCAACTACGGTTTTGGTTAAAAATAAATAAAAAAACAGAAGAGTACGTATATATGTAACCAAATAAATTATTGTCGATTTTTTTCGTTTTTTTTTTACTTTGTTTCTGTGCAAACATAAATTTGAAAACATAAAGTAATTCGGAATGCATATATCACACGAAAACGAAAGAGTGAAACGAAACGACACGTGTTAAGTTTTCATAAATAATTAGGGTCGGGTTAATCGTTGTCAGTGTAATCATTGTCGCCAAACATTGTTGACACCAACACCTGTGTTTGTTGTCGTCATGGAGACGCGGTTTTGCACTTTTGTATATACCTTATATCCACGGGTTTTCTGCTGGTTTTGTTCACCAATCCGTCAAATAGGTAGAAATCGATTTTGCTTACCCGGCACGGAATGCGTGATTTATGACGTCTTTTCAGCTCCTACTCTCTATAGTGTCAGTGGGATTGAAGCACATGATGTCTTTATTCTCTTCTCATCTCTATTGATTATTGTAACTCTATTAGAAAACAGGTCCGAATGGTTATCTCAGTAAAATGAGAGACAGAAAACTCTTCTAAGAAATTCTGGAGACTTATCTCTAGTCTTCAACCAATAAATTCTTCTTATGTAAAAAGACTAGAAACATTAAAATATATTAAACTAATCAGACCGGTTGCTATCTCCGAAAACTTTCTCGTACCACTGTAAAGTAGAAAAAAAATAAAAATAATATTATAATTGTTTATCTTGAGAACAAAATGGTGTAAATTAGTTAAAAATATTTCTTACCCATAGGAAAAAAATTTTTTGCAAGAGAAACCGGAGAAAAAATACTTAGATATGTAAAAGAAATTTTTATTTTTTGCCAGTTATCACGTGCAGAAAACAATGGAGATGTAAAAACTTGAAAAATTTGAAGCAAAAGTCTACGAATTGATTGATTTAACGAGGAAAAACTTTCATATCTTTTACGATATACAAGTAAAGAAACAATTCTATAAATTCTTTAAGAGATATAGCCTACAGTAGAATAAAATTCGTAAAAAGTTCTAGATGTTTGAGCTTAAGTTTCGGAGATAAAATAAAATAAAATTTCTTTAAAAATTTCTAAACATTTTAAAGCATGAAACTGTTTTATAAAATCAAGCATGAATAGTGATTTCACAGTAATTTCTAAACATTTAGATTTAAAAGGAAATTATAACACATTTAAAATTTTTTTTTTTTAAGTGCAGGCTCTATAAAGCTAAAATTTTCTTAAGTTTCTATACTTAAAACTGCAATAGATGCAATTCTATAGATATAATATAGGCCTATGGAGAAAAGATGGATCGTGTAAAAAGTTTCAGCGATAAATAGTAAACAGTTCAAACATCTGAACCGATAAGTTTTTAAATAATTCAATTTTTTAAACTCGAGTTACTTTATATAACGCAAACACGCTACGACTAACGTTTAAGGAGTTATGAGAGTTGCGCTGCAAAATTCTTGCATCACTTTTTCCAATTCTAATCTGATATTCATTAAAACCATCCGGATTGAAATATAGACCGCAGTAGGTATGAGGTCTATGCCCACGACTTATGTCTGTGGTTTGTAGCAGCAAATGATTTGTTACAGTTATCCCCTTTGATAGTCGATTAGTATTCAAGTAGAGACATTATAATTCAAGAGAGATACCAACCAGTCCTATAGTAGACGTCTAGTCGTAAAAAAATCTATGGTTCGACCGTCTCATTTGTTTTGTTATCAACTACACCTTGTATTTTAAGCATTCATTGTATATAGGCACATCCTGTTCTCGATGTCTAATTAGAAGCAAGACAACATTAACCAATATTCACATAAATAAATTCTCCTTCTTAACTCACGTGATTTGAATGCTTTCTTTAACCAAATAATTTATACTAGATGATAAAATATGACATCGAGTTTCTTTTTTTTTTTTTCCTTCTTCTGTTTTACTTAACTCCACATTTGATATTTATAAATTGGAACGTGAGAAATGGACTTTTGCGAAGTGTTCAGACCATATAAATCGCTTGATTGCGGCTTCGCAACTAATGTGTAAACTAGTCATTTCTTCTTATTTAGCATATTCTTTCTAGTTTTATCTTGATCTGAAATAATTTAAAAACAGCAACTTCAAAGAGAACCAATGGTTTGAATAACTGACAACCTCTGGACATTAATCTAAACTTATGTTAGTTAATTAAATTGTTGGTTTTTGTCAAGTTTTAGTTTAAATATAATTTCTAATTTTACTAAATCAGAATAACTAAAGTTAATTCTCAAGTTAAGAGTGTGATTTATATGAATTTATCGCTGTGTATTTGTTTATGAATGTGTTTGTGTGTTCGATATGTGTTCGACTTTGTGTGCTTTTGTCTTTTTCTGGTTAGTGTCTGATTGTGTTTGTTTGTCATTGTGTGGACGCGTATCTCTGAACAATACATCTACATGTGGTTCTAAGTGCTTGTTTGTGTACATATGCCTATGTGTGAGTTTGCGTGTTTCCGAGAGCGTACTTATTTATTGGCTTTAACAAATCTCACGAGGATTTTTAATTAAGCTCAGTTCGATTTATAATCTTTATTTTCTCGTAACTATTCAGCCAAAATGTATTCAAAATCAGCAACAAACTGTGATTTAAAATTTCTCATCTAAAATGTTCATATAAAAAAGGGGCAATTTTTCTTGAGGGAAAAAGGGTGCAGAACTTGAAAATCACCTAATCGACCTACCAACAGTAACCAATTGATTAACGAAAGAGGAAAAACCCCAAAAAAGTAAGCCAAAAAAATTAACGAAATGACCACCACGCACGTGACTGAGGGGTGCAGCACATGTTAGCGACATCTAGCGTAAATCAGTGACAACGCGTCATTTTAAGAGCTTTTTTACGACCTGAGACAAATAACAATCACTAGGTCGTACCATTAGTCGCTGGTTTTTATGGCACATTGATGATGTCCCTGTGTAGTGTCATAAAACTCAGTTGCCACTCAACATCTGGATCTCTCCATCTGACGGTGTTTCGGAAATCGATGCAGTTGAAACACTAATCAATGATAATATTTCCTAGCTAACACTTGCAATTGACGTCATTTCGATTATTTGGCTAGATAATAGAACGTTCGATTAGATTCCCTTACTTTTATAACTTTCATATTTCTAACCTTTAATTAATGTCGCCATAATCACGACAACACCCGGCAAAGAAGGAGAAAGGAAAAAGAAAAACTTTTTTTTTTAGAAGTATTTGAGTTTCCCTCGTTTATTAAACCAACAAAACATACCACGTGGGTTTATTTAACAAAAGATCTGTTTATTTAATGAATTGAAATGTGGCCCCGAGGTCTATTAGGTAATGCACCAACAATAACTCGGTAGCTTGGTTCACTCGTGTACAATGTCCATCACACGTCACGAATTGTCAGACTTCGCATGTGTAACTTTTGTTCTGTCTGATCTACGATCTATTCTTTTATAGGTAATGCGTCGTAAGGCTTAATGAAGCCGTCACTCTTCTATTCGATGACGTCAGAAACAATAATCCCTCTTTTCTCTAGCTCATTTTGCCAGACGAGATCTAATTGCCCATATTCCAGGATAATAATAGAGATAAAAAATTTATATAGGGGAAAAAATTTTTAATATCTTTAAAACTTTATACTTTCGTATTGAGAACTTTACTCAAAAAAAAGGAAAATAAAAAAAGAAGTAATATATAAATGGTCAAAAAATTGCAAGTGCTGAAATTCGCTTGCTTATGCAACCAGAAAATTATTGTTTGAAATTGTTCTATTGTTTTTCGAGCGAAGGTCATTAAAATAAATGGTTACTGTTTTTTTTTGTCTTCTACTAACTGGATTTTTATTTTGATTCATCGCCTTTTGAAATCCTAATTTTTAAACAAGCGCTCTTTCTGCTGATAAATTTTTATGCTAGTTAGACTTTACTCTCGGAACGTTTAATTTTTCTTCGCCATATTTGTAATATAAACGTACAGTACTGAACGTAGTTGAACTGTAAATGAACTGTATAACAAAATATCTAGAACGAAAATTGGATTATTTCAGACATGAGTGAATCGCGTAACGAGGGGAGTATTTGCGTACAGGTAGTTAGTCTGCAATTTCCCATATCACCACAATAATTTCTTTATCCCCGATTCCATCCCATTTCACTAAGAGCTTCCTCCTGTCACATCACAAAACCACCAGACAGAACCGATGTTCACACAGGAAGCAAAAATGAATATAGGAAACTGGGGATGATGCCGAAGAAAAGCTATGCGTGCTGGACCATGTGTCGCCGAGCATGTCCCGCATGTCGTACACATCCTCTAACAATAGTCAAGTGTCAATCACGTGTTTAACTAACCAAAACAGTCCCTTTGTAAAATTTAAGAGAGAATGATAAATACTGTTATCTAAATCTACAGATATTACCAAGCAGATGTCACAACCTTCTCATTTGGAACTACTGCATTACTAACTCCTCTTTACCATACAGCTAACGTATAATTAGTTAGGGTAGAAAACTACCTTGCCTTGAGCTTTCAACTGTGATTTTTCAAAAATCCGTCAAAGTCGATTATACTCCATTTTTACCTATAACTAAAGCAATAGATGTCGTAGTAATGTTTTATAGTATCTGCAGTTGCCAGGATAGTAGTAATTTTTAAAAAATAAATTTCACTTAGCGGTAAAATTTTATGTACATGATTTACCCGAAGGTAAATTAGTAGAGAGAGTAGCTTTTTCGGAAGTATTTTTTATTATTATTATATTTTCTTTTTACCTTTATCCTTCGGAATAATTTAGAGTGCATCTCATACATTGTTGTAACCATCCAAGTCAACATTTTCCTTCTTAGACCCCGAAGCATTTCCGAAATATACTCCACCCCTCAGTCAGTTACAAAGTAGCCGACATCATAAATATGAGTGCTGCCAAGAAAAATCTTCTTGTTCTTTGCAAGACGTAATTTCAGACGTTGCTTTCTCAACTTCCCAGTGGGGGATCTACCATCTCCAACCTGACCACCCTAGGTTGACGGCCTTGCCCCTTGGAGTTCAAAGGTCGTTCGGATGACAGATATATTAGAATGGGACACTGACATTTCGTCCTGCGCGTTGTTTACGGGTTTCATGCTCCAGGCTAGCGATAAAGCATCAAAAAAAAAAAAAAAAACCCTTTACTACGTACTATTATAGAAGTTTCACTTCGATTATAGTAGCAGAAAGTCAACAAAATATTAGTTTATGTTAATATCGTAATAAAACCTGAATAACAAGTGATATATTTGATCACTATAACCAATAATTTCTTTTGTAAAACGTGAAGAGCATAGCTTAGTTTAAATTTAACATAACTTTGCATATTTTGCATCTTCTCCGAGACGGTATTTTATTTAAAAAAATCGATTTTCAGATACTATGTAACAGGATGTCTGTTGAACATTCCTAAATCATTAATAATAAACATTGTTCAGCTAGTAGCATCAAAATTTATTTCAGTGGAACTTCTTCACTAGGCCAAAACTTTAAAAGCAACTTTACATTGTTAAGAAAAATGGAATTTTATTAAAATCTGTAACTTGAGTTTATAACTTATTAAACTTTCAAAGTTTGTAAACAAAATAGATGCAGTATGTTTGCACAGTCGATTTTCTTAAAATTTATTCATATAGTTATAAAAATGCATATTTTTAAAGAAAATTTATTAGCTACAATGCGTTGCGTAAGTTTGCAAAAATTTATATTACGCGTTTTTCATTTAAGAATTTGCAAAACGTAAATTTGTATATTTATCCATTCTTCACAATTGTACATTCTATCGTAAGTTATATCTTGTTTAAAATTACAGCTTGTGATCACTGTTAATCGACAAGATTTGGAGTTGCTTCCACGAGGAATTAACCTGCTGGAGGACCAAGAAAGAAATCGTTTATACACAAAATCGGTCTGTAAAACAAATCACGAAAGATGTGCATAACCCGCATGGGGAAAGGATATCAAAAGTCATTATAGATATCAGATTGTAGATCTGTATCATTCGAATGATAGTTAAGCAATCAATCTTCGGAACGACGACATGTATTTCAAGAGGAAAGTAATTACCACTCTATATATGTAAATATCGACAACATTGTCAGGATTGGCAACACGGCAATTATTAGTAGCGAGTTGAATTGCTTAAAAGGCTGATCAATTCCCTCCGTTTAAACGAATACCCTTATTAAACCAGCTTGTCATTGGGTGTCCCCTGTCTCAGTTGGACTTTCTTACATCCCAACACACTATAATTGTCCAGGGCTCATTACAACCGGTACTTACATAAACATCTAAAGTACTGTCAGAAACTGTTTTTCTCCTTCCATGTCTAATTGCACTCCAGGCCTAACCTGCAGTGGCCTTGAGAAGTCATTTCTAGAAGAGTACCAATTGGTGGTTTTTTCCACAACTGTACATTTGGATGATGTTATAACTGCTTGACATTGATAGAGAGAAACGATAATTGAACGTTATTGCAACAGCTACTGATTCGCAGATAGTACATCAGCTATTATAGCTTGCAGTTTGTACGATTTGTGTTTTAATTCAGCTGAGGAACTGTATTTACTAAAATTTTTTACGTAAATGCTTACAGTGTGGATATTTAGCAAATTATCAGGAATCCCGTCGCTATGGTCCGATAATCATCCGAGAAATGATTATTTTTTTCTTGTTACTAGTGTGGCAATGGAAATGAAGGTTTTTATAAGCCAATGATCGATCATTAATGCGCACATTTAAGTATTAGCATTGTTACAAAACCGCAAGATTTGCCATTGGTGTCAAAATCAATAATGCGTAGCTCAAGTTGATCATAATTCGTACCCTACCCAGCTATCCATCACCTGGTCTCACAGACAGTCGCAGATTATAGGTTAGAAAGTAGCTACCCTCTTGGTATCTCCTCCCCCACTTCACAACACAACCTCACAGACCGCCGGCAAGGGCGTTACTCTAGAAACCTGGTAGTTAGATAGAACCCCGTTTTTTTTCTATCTTTCCTTAAAGAGCTTATTCCGCTTGCGGAGTTGTCGGTCGGCCAAAATGATAGGTTAGTCAAGCATTGCCTTCTTGCCTCCTAAACCTGGGCGGGAACTTTACTTCCGATTGGCCTACCCTAATCACGTGGATGAATCCACAGGTGGTTCCTACCTTGGGTGCTATTTGCAATAAAAATGTCTACTTCCAAACCAAACCGGATTATTACCAGTCATACGCATTTTAACGCTGAAAATCGGAATCGTAAAGAATTTAAAATGTAAAACTGTTGAAAGTACGCGTTTTAATTAACAATTCCAAAATTTAAAAAGCGTATAATTTAGGTTTTTACTCTAATTCCCGAAAAGTATAACAGAACACCAAAAGATGGCGCTAACGGACCGAGTCGACCCGATGAATATTTTCCGATTACCAGAACAGAACGGAACACACAGTTTAGTGTTCCCTTGTTTTTAAAAATTTAAAATAAAACTTAGTTTAGTTTTATTTTTAAAATTTCGATGGAATATCAAAAAATACATATTTTATAACTCTCCAACTTTTTTCATAGATTCAAAGAACTCTTCCGAGAAGACGACGTCATCCAGTTTATGCTATTAATTTAAAAGAGGAGAAGAACTTCTATACCGTTAAGTCGCTGAATAACGTCCTGCTGATGCCAATATATCGTGTACATTATTAAGAAGAGAACATTAAGCATTGATTAAAAGAACTAATAAAATATAGAAGTTTGCAATTTTTAATAAACGAACAAACTATGTTCATTTTTTCCCCTTTTCTAACCGATAAATAAATGTTTATTAAAGTTAAAATTTAATTAAACAATTTTTTTCTGATTATTATTTAAACTGATTAATTTTTGTCCTCGCAAATTTTTTAATCAATTTTTCTCGGCATAAAAAAGTAATTATGGGTTGAAAAACAAAATTTTTTAAGAGAAAAAATTGGAATATAAATTTTTTTTTCTCCTCTTTCTTTTTCTAACTGGCGAGAAACGTGTAAGAGAATTTATCCAGCATTAAAAACGTTTTTTTTTTTTTCTTTTTTCCTCTTCCCAACTCTTCCATTGAAAAGAACGTAACTTGTTGCAGGCCATAAACCGAAAAGTGGAACAAACTCGAGTCTCCATTCGTGAAATTTTAGTGACAATTTAATGTCTATTGTAAAGGCAATAACGGCAGAGCGGATTCTCAACTGAAGAAGCTTTCTTTTTTTTTATTGCTATTTCGACTGTCAAGCAACCAAATGGCCTACTCTACGTCTCTATCAATCTCAGGTGTAAAAACTCTTAGCTGCTGTCATTCTAAAGAGTCATCATGTGGCCGTGTTCTTCCTCCTCCCTGACTCACAACTGGCTCAATTTGTAAAGGCAATTCTGAAGAAACCAAGAGGCGGAAAAAAACTTGCTATTTGTTTAATTAGGAAACGCAAAAGTGGAATTTTTCCACGCTTGGAAATATGATCATTAAACGACTATCTATAAATTTTTGGTGACGAAACAGTGGACAAAAATATGTATAACTGTTAAATGTTTTTATCGTTTATCATTTAGGAATTTTTATTTAATTTTCTTGTGAGAACTGAGATTTTTATTTCCATAAAATAATTCTTAGATTATTCATATACATAATCGCATAAGCAACGAGCATGAAAAATGCATTAAAATTCATTAAATTTGCGCGTTTTTAACCATAAAAAAAAAAATAGATAAAATTCATTAAATTTCAGATCTGTGAGGTTTTAATCTCTCAAATTTAACAAAGAACCAAAAGAGAAGATTGCATGTTTAAGACTCAAAAATGAATAATAATAAGAATATAAAAAAAACCTACCAAAGTTTGTAAATACCCTTTAAATGGCTATTTAACAAAGGAAAAAATTTATATGTATAAAACTAAAACAGTAAAAGCCAAGTCAAATTCTCAAAAAAATGAATAAAAACTTCAGAAAGACAGACGTATAAACAATAATGGAAACAATAAAAATTCATGTTTGTACCTAAACAACAAACGTTATAATGGAGAAAAAATCTGGCACACCTTAAATCTCTTAAATTTGCTTTAACCAAAGAGAATATTGGAAGTCTAAACCCCAAAAACGAGTAAAGATCTGTATCTAAACAAGAAACGCAATAATGGAAACCAGTATAATATACCTCTTCACCTAAACAACGAAACATATTAACGAAAGGGAATATTTAAATCCTAGTCTATGAGTTCTTAAATCTCTTAAATCTATCTAAACCGAAGAAAAGGTTATTACATTCTGAACTGCTTTCTAAAAAAAAGAAAAAATAATGGTGCAAAAGTTTTCAAACTTGTAAAGGTGCAGCATGAACAGAATAATGATAATATATATATAAAAAAAGATCCATTAAGCAAAGTATATAAATATATATACATACACGTATAAGTTTATACGAAAGAGAGAAAGAAAATTCTCATTTAGGACGATTGTAATTATTTTAAACATTTCCAAGTTTTGGGTTTCTCAAGATTTCCGGCTTGGGTAGCTGGAAACGAGCTGGGATGAGAGAGCAGTGGAGCACAAATAATTTAGAAAGAGAGTGGGAGTCATAATGAACAATATATGTCAGAAATGGAACAAATTCTCCGAATCGGTCATCCGTTGCCAATTGCCAGCAAGCGAACTGTGGTAGACATTGAAGGATTCACATATAGTCATTATCACTGTTCTTCCTTACCAATTAGACTTGGAAGGGAGAGAGTGGAACAGTAGTAGTAGTAGAAAACCGAAACAAAACAATTGTGTTTTAACTCTCCAATTTTTTTTCTTTCTTCTTCTCCTCCCTCCGAACACATTCGATCGTTTTAATTCGTCTAAGGTGCACGATCCCTATTGGAGGGTCATCTAAATCCGGGCCATTGAACATGATGAATAGTAATCTATTGTGGCAGTCTCTACTCTGGTTTTTGTGACGGTGAAAAGAATTAAGATAGATATTTTTCATCGCAAATTGACATCCCCTTTTGACTGGCGACATGAAAGTCAGAGCATTGGAGCGTCTTACAAACCTCTCGTAATTTCTACTTCATTATTTAAACTGGTCTTAAAGATTATTGGATTCATTGAAGTGGCAGACACTCGCCCCGAAAAAAAAAGGAAAAAATAAAAAAGGAACTAAAGAATAGGAAAGAGTACTAGTAGCTGGTCGGAAGGGGGAAACAAAAAGAAAAACAGACTGACGAAAATCATTACTTACGAAATAATAAGCGGGTTGAACTCTTTTCGCTGTAGTCCCTCCCGCAAGAAAATAATTTGTGTTGAAGATGGAAGACTGATGCATTTAAGTCAATGATCAACTCCATCACCGACACATAAAGAGGCTTTTTTTAATTCGCTCTCAGGCGTCTCTACTCTTAGACACTATAATTAAATTTTTTAACCATGTTAAAAAAAAGTCGATATAAAAAAATCTTACTTTCCCCCTTAATTTTTTCCTTCTTCTTTTTTTATGAAGGATTGTTGGATTTACTGTCACTTCCTATAAACCCTGTGATGCTGTCTGCCTTGCACAACTTAACTGCTTTGCTAACTAGCCAACATACAAATTTTTTTTCTCTCTATGCTTGTCGCGTTTAGATATTTAAATTTCTATCCCCCACTGGGAGAATTCTTACGATTTAAACTGTTTTTTTATGTGCGTGTGCGTGTTTGTGAATGTGCAGTGCCGATTGGAAAGTCAACAATTCAATTCGGTTCTATTTTAGGTCTTTAAAAACCGCAATTTGCAGCATAAACATTAGATTTTACATATATATATGTATATATATTTTAGAGAAAGCTATAAATATTTATCAAGTAAAAAATCTCTCTTTCTCTCTCTCTAACCGAGTGAGAGGGGGAAAAATAATCTCGGCAACAGCAGACATTTTAAATAAATTAAGAAAAATTTTGAAGTGGAGTGACACCAAGAGAGAGAGAGAGAGAGAGAGAGAGAGAGACAAAAGAACAAAAATGGAAGAACAAAAAAAAATTTGTCCAGCTTAGTAATAGGCTTATCTTGCTTTTCTACTATCAAAGAGTGAAATTCAAAATTAAATTTACAAGAAAACAAGAACGTCAGAAAGTAAACTCGTTAAATTAAAATACATCGCATTTAATATTTATTGCTGTTAAGGAATTATTTTACGCGCGTGTCATTCCTCCTCCTCCTCTTTTTTTTCTGGAGACCAAACTATAAATTTTTTAATGCTATCTACACACGCGGAAAGCGATGCTGCTACCTTGGAGAAACGGCATTCATTTACTAACTATAAATCAGCTCAATCGACACCTTCTATA
>WUQG02448247.1:0-13093 GCA_011317285.2 Androctonus mauritanicus | reverse complement strand
AGTTAGGCACCTAAATTTGAGGCTGCATGGGGTCATATTCTTCTGTGGGATTTGCAGACATTATGAACAGGCTTTTGGTCTATCTATGGTCTGTGGAGTGAGGAAGGATAGGTAATGAGACTTTTTCAGCAGAACAACACAGAGATTATATTTAGTGACAAACAACTTCCTATATTAGAGAGAGAGAGAAAGTTTATATTGGTAACAGTATTTTTACTGCTCAGCAGGAATCTACAAATAAGTGCAAAAGCACTGCAGAAATCAATTTTTTGGTTACAAATAAATTTTTGCAAATAGTCAAATACATGAATATAGAATCCATGAATAATGAGAATCGACTGTATATATACATAGACCTTCTTTACATCAAGGATACATTCTTGAAAAATGCAGTGCTAACTGAAACAATTCAAATCAAAATATAATTTCCATAAGAAGTTACTGAAATATGGTAAATAGATAACTAGCACTACTATTTTCAGTTTTAAATAGAAAATGTGAACAGTGCTGTATACCAAGGGTGGTGGGTGGACCAGGAGAACTAATTCTATCTACTTCATTATTGATAGAATCACATAATAATAACCTTAGGATAAGATGGGATGATGTGAGAATCATAAAATCAATTAATACACCAAGGCAAGCCTTAATCCTCAGAAACACTAGAAATCATGTGGAGATGAAAAACTGAGCAATTATTGAATGATAGACTGACTCTAGAACTACCTCGCGCATGGATCTATGCAGTTGAAACAACATTCAGATGAAGAAAGTACTCCTCTCTGGTATAAGAATAGTAAAGACTATTATTATTATTGTATTATTAATATTGCTTTTAAACTTGTAACCATAGCAACCATGCTATTTGATTTAGTTTTTTTATTTATTTTATTTCTGTTTTATTCCATTCTGTTAAACTTTAAATTTGTTCTGTTTCCATATGTAACCAGATGATAACGAGCTGTCAAAAGCATTCATTACTATGAAATAAAGTAATCTTCAGCTGTAAGAAGTGCTTGTTTAATATTATTTTAGATTATATAAGTAGAAGCAGTGAAAGCAGTAGCATGTCTACAACATCGAAATTCATAATACTGTGATATTATATATTATATCTATTAAATATTGACCATTTTACCAATCTTCATTGTATTGTCCCCAGGAAGAATATTTTTTAATTGGAAAGTTATTTCATGTATTGATTTCATTTGTTAGTTCAAACTTCATGTTTATTGAAATGTTATCACCAGACTAATTGAATTACAACTCATAGAAATTATTTATTTTTTCTGAATTTATTAAAGTATAAAATTATGAGATCATTTATGAATATTATGTCATGATGTCATCATGGGATCTTGTAACAATATCCTGAATTTGAACAAAATTATTTTGCAATATAATTTGTTAGTTAATACATCTGGAATCCATTGGCCTTTTATGTTCAATTTTAATAAAGATTTAAATAGAATGTCAGGTCATATCATCATCATCATCATATGATACTATCATGATGCCAGACAGTGTTGTGTCATTGTGATGTCATGAATCAAAATCATCTTATAATGCCATCTTGAATTTGAACATTACTCAGAAGGATTTAAATGAGATCATCTATTGACTAAATTGTTAAATTTATCAATAGACGGCAAAAGAATTGTTAAATTTAGTTAAAAAACATAGATTGCACATAGTGCCATCTATTAACTAAATTGATAAATTGTATGAAATTTTTGGATTGTTTATAATTGTTTAACAATGATTGTTCTAAAAATTAACTAAATAGGCCAATTATTTAAATTGGACAGTTGCAGAGAATCATGCCAAGTTTGATGATTGCAGTTTGCACTGTTTAGGAGATTGCTCAATACAAACAAACAAAACAGCTAAAAATATACATAATATAAATTTTTTTTTTTCTGTGAAATTTATTAAATATTGAATTTATTCAATATTATATGTTATACATTCATATATAAATATACATTCTGAATATCAAATTTCTTGGAATTGGATTTTATTTAACAGATTTTTCCTTACAGTATTTTAAAGAGATGAATTACTTTCATAAAACAAGAAATGCCTTTTTAAAAATATTTTCAGTTTATTATATTCTTTTGATTATAGACAATATTTTACAATTGCCTATACTTCTATTTGTCATTCAGAGATTAAACACAGCACTATTAGTAGTTAAATTGTTTTGTTTTTAGATATGAACTTTTTTGGCACTAGGCCATCATCAGGCTACAGATTACAACCAACCTATAACCTGATAATAGCCTAGTGCCAAAAACATTTGTATCTAAAAATAAAAGAACTTAACTGCTAATAGTGCTGTGTTTAATCTCTGAATCTTTTGGATATTTTTAAGATGTATTTTTGATGATATTAAATATATGAATAATTTATCTGAAATAGTTTTAAAAATGATATTCAAAATGTTAAATTAATATATTATAGTTTCAATGGAATAATCTCGCCAGTAAAGGAGAACAGTACTGATAGTTCAGTATTTATATCATCTCAAAACAAAGAGATCATTGAAAGTAATAATAAACAATGTAGTCCTTTGCCATTAGGTAATGTTTTAAAATTTTATTATAAAGTTATATTATTTAATTATTATTAATGAATGTAAAGTGCAGACATTCATGACATAAATTAATCAGTCTGTCTTCTACTTGTGAAGTTTCAACTTATGTATTTTCAAAGTTAAGATGGCATTATTAGTTTTTAAAAAATTAGTAATACCATCAATTGTCTTATTAATAAACTAATTGTAAAGATGGCAGAGAAACATAAAATGAGAGATAATCTTAATAAATATAGCTCACAAGGGAACATTGCACCTGATGTGTCTGGGATTTTGTCAATATTTTGTCATCTGAAAGAGCATAAATAGTAGATGAAGAATCACTCCTATATTGGGGCCCACTACTCTAGCATTTTCAAGAAAATTGCTTTTGAAATTTCAGAAATATTTTGTTTTACTTAAATAGCAAATGCTTGGACATTCATCTACATGTTGTTGTGGCTACGTTGGGGTTCTGACAGGCTGAGGCTATAGGTTCAATTCTCTATAGTTCCTGAATATTTTTTTCTCTCTAATCTTTTGCACTTTTTAAAGTTTACATTATATTTGGATTTTTAACAATTATTTAACAATTTTTAGATAATTATTTCAAATGTTTTAAGCGATCCAACTTTAAAAAGTGCAAAAGTTTAGAGAGGAAAAAAATTCAGAAACTACTGAGAATTGAACCTACACCCTCAGACCGTCGGAACCCCGACATAGCCACTACACCACTACAACATGTAGGCAAATGTCCGAGCGTTCACTATTTAAGTAAAACAAAAAAAATTCTGAAATTTCAAAAACGATTTTCTTGAAAATACTAGAGTAGTGGCCCTCAATATAGAGGTGATTCTTCATCTACTGTTTATGCTCTTTCAGATGACAAAATATCGGCAAAATTCCAGACACATTGGGTGCGATGTTCCCTTGTGAGATGCAGTATCTAAAAACTTTATAAATGTCCCAGTTTCCTTTCTTTATTATATACAACAAACATACTTTGCAATCAAAAGTAGAGTCAAATTAAAAATCCAAATTTTCCAGTAATATGTATTTCATTGTATGTACACAATATAATAATCCCTTATTCTTACTATATTTGTTTTTATTGTATCATTAAACAGAAATAATCACATATTTGATACTAAATTACATCACACAAGTTTCTGTCAGAATTATAATTTTATAAATTGTCTATAATCATTGTATTTAATCACAAAATATTTTCCTTTTATATAATTTTTCTTTCAAGATTTGAAAAAAAAAAATGTTATTTTCTGGTCTTGATATATTTTATTATTTTCTATTATTTAAAATCTGCAAAGAAACATTATTCAAATAGTAACTTAAAAATATGAAAAATAAGGCCAAAACCAACAAATGCAAAGAAAATTTTGTATCAACAGATGAAACAGAAATGCAGCCTCAACACCAATGCAGAAACTCAACACCAATCTGTTGGAACCATAGATCATTGTCTGACATTTTATTCATCAATTTACTTTACGTTATTTTATTTATTTTTGTATATAGTGCTGCAATTGTCTATACTAAAAGTAATAAAATAACTATCTATTATATAAGTAGTAATAATTTTTTGTTACATATAAACTGCATTATAAATCTGTCTGGGGAAAATATATTATTTTTTTTCATACTGTAATTTGTTTAAAAAATTGCTTTTATAAATATCAAACAATATTTTAAAATACTGTATGTGATAAACTGAAATTATTAAATATAAAATGCATTATAGATCTACTCATTGCTTAATCATATTAAAAATATAAACAAGATGGTAAACTTTTACTAGAAAATATTGTATAAATTATTTTTATTTTAGAATTCAAATATATGTTGTTTTTACTTTTTCTTATATTTTAGCTAATAAGATAATTTTTATAAATAACTTATTAAAAATTTTCATAATTTTCCTTTTTTCATATTGGATATCAAAAATAGAATTAAATAAAAAAAGAAACAAAATAAGAGAAATATAATACACATGTAAACAAATATATATATACACACACACACACATGAATCACACACATACATATACATACACACATGAATCAAGCATGTGCTTTATTCATTTTTAGATATAATGAATAACTTCTATAAATAGTAGTTTAATTCTAGCCTAGTGGTGTAATAATTATAATGAACATCATACTTCAAACAATTGAATTTTATTGAATATATTTTTAAGTTTATAGCAGTCCATCATGCTTTAAAGACATGGAAGTGGTATAATTAGTTGTTTAGAGGTGTATTAATAAATTAATAATAATTAATTTCTGTTGGTCTGGCAAAACAGCTAATCTGTCAATGTTCTGGAAGTGAGCATGCTAGAAAATCTGTGTTTGATCTGTATATAAATTAGAAATGACTTCTCATTTACTCCATCTTGATTTTTTTATTTGTAATTGTTCTATTATAAAAAAAAATTCAATGTAAGGTGAATTGTTGTTCACCTTGGATAAATGTGAAATCTCAGTTAGTCAGAACTCTACTGTATTTAATAATTTATGACTGAATTTTTTTCTAAAATAAAACTACTATTTGAATATTTTAAAATAAATGTTAGTTGAAGTTATATAGCTAATTAAATAAATATTTCATTTTATAATTGACATAAGTTAATATTAACTTTTCTATAAAAATATTTAATTTTATATTAATATAATTTGATTTAAATTTTTATATATGTATACAACTATATAAATAATAATTCATCATTCATAAAGTGAAAAATATTCAATATACATGGTCCTTAACTTTTGTACACTATATATTGACATTTCTAATCAAACTTTTTTACTCTAAGTTAAAATTTTCATATATTAGTTATAAATGAGCATTTTTAGTTATCACATGATACAGGCTATTTAGTAACTAACAGGAACTAGTGATTTTAGTTACTAGTCTCATTGCTCCCAAAAAAAAAATATAATGTTTATTGGCATTAAAAAACATTATATTTAATGTTGTTAATGTCTTAATATGAAATAATGTTTGTTTTACAGGGGGAAAACAAAATATATTACATGTATGACTGTTTCACTCAGAAATATATAGTTATTTTGAAGACTTTTTGGTAATTTAAATATTTTTTTTAAAGCATATTTATTGAACAAATAAAAATATCATGAGTATTTCTGTATTTTTAATAGCATGGCACTTTACAAAATTCATTTTTATTCAATAACAACAACAAAAAAAGAGCATTTTTAGCAGAAAAAACAAGAATTAAATGGTATTGAATTAATAGTAATGAGATATTACATAACAGAAACCCTGTAAATTTAACATCCAGCAAAAATGGAAGTTATTGTCAACATACAAGAACTGAAAGTACTTTCCATTGCCTGGAAAGTACTTCCAATTAGTCTTAAACAAGAAATCACTTGAAATGAGTGTTATTTTTTTTTTTCCAAATCTAATGGCTGCAGGTATGATTGATAAATGGATTGAAAACATTTTTTTAGCATTTACTATTAGTTTTTTTTCTATTAAAATGCTTCATTTTTGTTGTTGTTGTTGTTGTTGTTGTTGAAATATTCTAGTACAGTAGAAGTTATGAATGCTTTTTCATTTTTATTGTCATATATTTAATGATTAAAGTATATATTTAAGTAGTTTCTATGACATAAACAAAAACACTGAAGTAAAAATATGTGGTGAAATGTTACTTAATGATTAATAGATCACTGATGTTTTCTTATGAAGTGAACATAGCCATATCAGAGTCCAAGATACTAGCACAAGAAGCAGTAAGGCTTATTAACATTTAATAAACAAAAATGTTTTCGGTACCGAAAACGTTTTTGTCTATTAAATGTTAATAAGCCTTACTGCTTCTTGTGCTAGTATCTTGGACTCTGATATTTAAGTTTAAAGTAGTTATAGTTCTTCACCTAATATTAACCATTTTCATTGTTAGAATTTTTTCATATAAATAAAAAAATTTACAAAAATTATTCCTAAAAATTGTGTAAATGAATTAAGAACAAGTTAATAAATATGAAATATAATAAAAATGGCAATATTTCAGTGAACTCATATAATTTTTTTAATAAACTATATGGCATAACTTCAACCAACAAATATTACATAACTTGTGGTTTGTATTAATAATTTCTAAAAATTTTGGCAAATTTCTTCATTCATGGTTTATTTTGTTTAGACAACATGTAGCTATATAAAAACATTGACTATTTCATTGGATGATTAAAATTGCATATGGAAAAATAGTATATTCACTGATCTTGTAAATGTTACAAAAATTTATGAAAAAACTGCTTATATTGTTAGAGAGAACAAAAAATGCAATAAATAAAGAAAATTTCAAAAGATCTCAGCAAAACTTATGTGAGATTTCACAATTTTTATTTATTTTTTTTTGCATATTAGACTTAATTTCAAAACATCAGCAGTACTCAATGGATTAAACAAATCATATTTTGAACTTAAAGATAAAAAAAATATTTAATTTATATGATCTTCCTAATCTTTTGAAAACCTTCTTTGAATCTTTTGTAATGCTAAATATGATATAAAACTTTCGAAAGGTCTAATCTATTTCAAAAATGTAAAAGATTTTTACAGATTTGATATGACAATGCTTTATCATTGTACAACTAAACTAACTGATTGCCATATATATATGTGCAGGAAATGAATTCCATCAGTTTTGTCATCTCAAATATTTAAACACAAAAAACAAGCTTCAAAGCCAAACCGAAAACTTTTTATTTAAAGTACTGATGGGTTTTAACCCAAAAGTACTTTAAATAAAAAGTTTTCGGTTCGGCTTTGAAGCGTGTTTTTTGTGTTCAAATATTTAATAAAATAGTTGCAGCAGGAATATATCTATACATGATGGCTAATAAAAATGATTCAACAGCTGATTTAATTGGACAAAAATCTATGATTTTTAGAATTAAGCAATTAGAAGCAGTAAGTGGAATTAGGCAGACATATTCCAATAACTGATGGACCAAGAGAATCATAGACTGGCAATCAAGGCAAGGGAAAACATATCCTGGCAAGCAATACAAATGATGGAGAGATGACAACAAAAGTAATTGGTTCCTAATACATGCAGGAGGCATATATATCTAGCAGTGGATGAAAAATACTGTAGAAATGCTACTGATGATGATAATACATTTCTTTAGTGTCACTTATGAATGTAGGTCATTTATTTTATTTACTAAAATTAAATTAAACAATGTTCTATATATATATATATATTTATTTTTATTCTTATATTTTATTTTACAAGTTAAAGTTTCTTATATGTAAATTTAATAAAACATAAAATAATTTGCAATACTGATGAATTGGAAATACTAACAGAAACAAAGAATAATTTCATTATTATACAAAATTCCATATGCAAAAAAATTTACACCTGACTGCTATTTTTAATTGATGCTAGTCAGAAACAACATTTTTTTTAATATTAAATTGATGCACTGGATTACTTATTACTTTGATCAATCTTTATAAATTCTGAGTCCTAAGCCATGGTTTTGTGAATCTAGGCAATTAAAAAGTATTTCTGAACTTTATACATTCATACAACTGATCATAAATTCTTATAAAATACATTAATTATATGATAAACTTTCATATACAGTATTTATCATTAAAGTTCAATCATATCGTAAAATTTTTTACAATTCATTGTGAAAGGAAAATCTAATTGGATGGAATTAAATTTATTCTCAGTAAAAACAAATTATGTTCATGTATCTATCAATAAAAATTATTTTAAAAATCAAGAAATTTATCATATATTCTTTATTATAAAAATGATAAAATTTGTAAAATTAATAGCAATAAATATTCTAATTGTCAGAATTAACAGTCCAGAGTGACAAAACACTACAAGCAGTAAACTTTAAATAATTTATTAATTAAGGAACATTTTTGATTCTAGAATGAATCCTCTTCAGCTTACATCAAATAACTTTGATGTAAGCTAAAGAGGATCAATTCTAGATCAAAAACATGCCTTAATTAATAAATTATTTAAAGTATACTGCTTGTAATGCTTTGTCATATTGGACTTTTATATGTAATTTTAAGAGTTTATTTTACTAGTTATTGTCAGAATTAATACATAAAACAATGGCTATCAATCTTTTCAAAGTCAAAACCATACTTTTGATTATAAAATTTTTTTAGTAGAATACTTAAAGCAAAAACGTATATACAAACAAATTTTCACAGCATAATTATGATAGGTTTGCAGAATACAAATTAAGAACCACTGACAGAGATAAACTGCTTAAAGTATTAAAATTTAATTTAAGTGAATACCTAATGTTAGTTTTATCTATAACAGTAAGTATAATAGTTAGATTCAGTTTTAAGTTCTGTGGTTTCAGAGCTATGCAAATACATAAGTTTTTTATTATGTGCTAAATATCTATAAAATACAGATTTATTAAACAATTTATTTTTTGAAAAAATATTGATAAAGATTTATCTTTCTATATGACGGCTATGCATCATCTATAAAGCAAGCTTTCTTAATGAATATATATTATGTTTCCTAGATTAGATTGTAGATATTGACTAACACATCAATGTACATTGTGGTCCAGGAAATAAATATATATATACACAGTACACACACACACACATTAAGAAAGTCTGTTATATAGGCAAACTGTAGCCATCACACAGAAAAGGTAAATCTTTACTAAAATATTACTTACAGCCTTATATATCCATATCTATGTACATTATTTTTATCCAGACATTATTTATGAATTCATATACATCAAATTCATATCATTTATACTTTCATATATATCATATTTAAAGCATTTTTGGACTAATCTGATTTTCAACATACATTGAAATTTTCAGGAAGTGTGGAAGTAGGGGACCTACTGTTATTTACCTTATCTATTATATGTCAATACATAGAGTAATTTTGACTTTCCTAACGGATGACAATAAATAATCTACAATATATAAAACGAATTTTAGATGTTTATAACATAAAACAAACAGCAGTTTTAATTAATTACTGGTTTCTAGTTTATTGTTAACACTATCATAAATCTTTACGTTATAAAGTAAATACAGATTTATAGAAAAATATTTCTAGCAGTTAACAATATATATATTAAAATAAATAAATATAATATATAAATTTTGTATTTAACTGTTAACTATTAAAACAAAAAATTAAACTTGTATATTTAAAAATTATTTAGTTAATAAAATTATATCATACAATTTCTATCAAAATGCACACTATAAAATTATATATATTAATTATCAGATACTGGACTTTTGTTTTTTTTTTAAGTTCATAAAAGTTTTCTATTTTCTTTACTACTCACCGACTATAGGACACTAATTTAAAGTACTTGGAGTGAATCGAGAAGCATATCTCACGATTTTTATTAATCCAACATTAAAATATGTTTAATAATTAGCGATTCTGTCGATTCACACTTTTGCAGGAACTTTTTTACATTCAACTTAAAATCTAAAACATCTTTAATTCGTCCTTTTTATTGCAGTTTGCTGACACCAGGGAGTATCTGCGTCATATAAAGTGACATTTCTAAATTAGATTTTTAATTATTAAATAAAAAAACATTATTTAAAGAATTTATAACGTATGAAATTATTTTAGAAGTATTAATTTACTGATATCAGTTGGTTTATGTTTTTTATTTTAATTGAAGAGAGAGGATCGTTATAAAAGCGTTACGTAGTTACCAAACTTCGGTTTTTCGCGGTCAAGGACTCATAAATTACCTTCTGATAAGATTTTATAAATATTCATTAAATTTTATTCGCATTATATAATAATTACTATTATTAATTGAATATATTCATACTATATTAATATGTTTTATGTTTTATTTAAAACACATTAATTCAACACGATTAATCGATTGATTTATTATCTATAAGGTTAAAAAGACAAATTAACGTAGATAATAAAGATCAAACAGTTGATTACAAAGAATAATCAAACAGAATGCGACTCCCCACAGTGACGTATCCAGAGAGTGGCGAGGGGGCGGTCCACCCTGGGCCTCAAGCTGAATGGTTGGCCAAGAGCATGAAATATCATTACTATTCACCAGATATTTATATAAAAATTTTTGTATAATTTTCAATTCTTAAAAATTATTTAAGAAAATGTCTGTTGAAAGTTAAAACAGGTGTGGTTTTTGGAGGGGAAGAGGGGACCAAAAAATAATGCTGTCCCGAGGAGAAGAGGCCAAAAAAATGCCGCTCCGGGTAAGAAAGATTCTGGGAATGCCACTGACTCCCCATAAAAAAATAAACAGTTCCAAAAATCGTCTATTTTCCGGACGTGTCATTAATTTTTCATTAGCATTCGGAATCCATTGGTTTTATTTATATGTCCAATTTTAACGATAATTTAGTCAGCATAGATGTCAAGATGACGTCATTGTTTTAGGTGCGTTTCTTTATACAGGGGCTATAAACCGTTATCAAAAATGAGCGCAATAAAATCTATCGTTTCTAAATCTCTAGCAGCGAGATAATGCTCTAGGATATTGCTACAAATGTAAAACACATTTGCACCTCACTTCACGAGTAAAACAAAATGGCGGAAGGTACCATAATCAAATTCAGACTTATAAAATTATATAATAAATTTAGTATATATTTCAGTCATACATCTAGAAAATCTAAAGTGAAATTTAAAGTTAATATCTGATTTTTAAATCTCTCTACAGATTCAGTCCTGCATACGATTGTGCTATAAGTGGTATCTCGACTTACGAACTTAATTCGTTCGTGGTCGCAGTTCGTAACTCGAAAAGTTGGTATCTTGAAACCCTGTTTTCTATGTTATCTTACGGGAAATCAATTAATCCTTTTCCAGATTTACAAATTTTGAAAACAATAAAAAAATATGCATTTATGTATAATTATTATTTTTATTTTTGAAATCTTTGGTTTTACATGCTTTGTTATAAATATCATTTTCTATTAAATAAAAATAAAAATAAAAAAAAACTCGATTTTCTTGTGACTGGTTTTGTAATTCGGGTTGCGATTTGTTGTCATTAGTTGATTCTTTTTTCTATCCAGGTTTTAATTCGCATCGCGAGTTAAAAATTAGTTAACAAAAATTTGTTATAACTAGTAATTATTACGTAGATCTTTAATATTATCAAGAATAAGCGGTCTTTGTCACATTAAGAGTTCCATATTTCAAAAAATAATTGAGATATTTTTATATGAAACCTATAGAAAATATTTTACAAATATAATATTAAAAAGCATTATGATTCGTAACTCGAGAATAAATTCGTATCTAGAGGTCAAAACGGAATAAGAAAAAGTTCGTATGTAGAGCGGTTCGTAAGTCGAAGTACCACTGTACCTTCGATGTAGTCTTTTATTTTACTCCTTTCCTGTTTTGGTTTTTTAAACGAAAAAAATAATCTTAAATATTTATGATGGCATTTTCTTGCTGTCGAGTTTTATCAATCAAAATATTTCTTTCTGTTACTACATTAAATCTTGCTATACATCCATGGTTATTGCATAAATAGTGTCTTCCACGTTATGCTACAGCATGGTTATAGCATATCGTTTCTAAATTACCTTATAGCGACGTGCAGCTTTAATACTAGAATGTTTGCGGTAAACCCATTTTGCATACAGTATATTATCCGATATAGTACAGTATACTATACCGAAATTTATATGGCAAAGTGATTGCGGTAGAAGTTGCGATATATGTTATACTATATGTTATGCAGAGAGCGCTACAGAATGTAAACAATGCGTTACTGATAGAAAATGGAGTATATATTTCTCGCATTAAGCGCTACCAAGAAAGTCAATTATCTGTAGCATATTGTAATTAATAGAATAATTGAACTTGATATGAAAGAAAAACGTCTGTTATGTAAAAGAATTAACTTCGTTCTAACATGTATGTCACGTGATTACAAAAACGGGGTATGATTAGTAATTTATTTCGTCTCGGAGCGACGATAATTTTATATGGATCGGAACTCCGATCCATTAGAGAGTTTGCAGTGAGCATTTTTCACTTCCCAATACAGCATAAATTTCCCGATACAGATTATACGGTATGTTTTGTTCTTGTATTGGATCGGAGTTCCGATCCATATAAAGTTATCGTAGCTCCGAAACGAAATAAACTACCAATCATATCCCGTCTTGTAATCACGTGACATACAGGTTAGATCGAAGTTAATTCTTTTATTTATCAGCCGTTTTTCTTTCAAATCATGTTCAATTATTCTATTAATTACAATATGCTTTAGATCAGCGGTCTCCAAACTTTTTTGACCGCGTATCCTTATGACGAAAATAATAATAAATTGTACCCCCTAATTTTATCTAATATATATAAAAAGTTTAAAATTTAGCTGTTTTTTTATTTTTATCTTTCGTTTATGAAATTTTAAAGCAAAAAGCTCAAAAAATGACAATAAAATTATTTATAAATGCGATAAT
>WUQG02448236.1:0-13094 GCA_011317285.2 Androctonus mauritanicus | reverse complement strand
GAGACAGCACAAAAATGAAACAAAGGAAACAAGGAAATGGGAAAGTATTGAATGAAATTTTGCAGCCAGCCAACTTATATCCGTGAAGTGCAGCGCATTAGCAACTCTTTAACTATGGAGGGACTGTGCGACTGTGACATCCAACCCACTTCCATCACGTGACAGTAAGCTAAGACCAATCGGAAAGCAGCTCCACCGGGAGGTAACGAGGGAGGCAAATGTGCATTGTTCGCAATGTGCCACCTCTCTACACAAAAATTTGAATGAACGGTGCAGTTAGCCCGGGGAACTGAGAGGAAACTGTCAACACGTCCGTTTAGTGACAGCAGAGATGAATAAGCGGAGGTGTCGAAGCGCAACTTATCCCGACAGGGGTGTATAACAGACGTGACAAATGGTCTTTTAATTCCGTTCCCATACAAAGAAGGGGAGGGCATATTGTCAGGCTAAATCCTCTCCAGATGAAGTGCAAGACTTCCCATAGGAGAATGCCACCTCGGGGCTGCCCTTATTCCCGTTACAGCCCGTTGTTTGTAGCTTTCGCCGTTTCCGAGAACAACGTTTGTATAATTGGCTCTACAGAGATGTGCCACACAGCGAAAGATAGGGATTATATGCTTCATGTTTATTCTCTTTTCGTTATCAAAAGGAAACTTTTTAGTAGAGTAAATCCTCGCTACAAAATTGCAAATTAAACTAATAAACGTTCACCGTGTTGTCACTACTTTTAATTAACAAATTCGTATACGTAACTAACAGAAAACTAGATTAATTATTTTTATCTATAACGAAATGAATCAGCAAAAAAATAATATACTGTTTATCTTTATTTGTAAAAATGACTTAAAGATTAGTAAACAAATTTCTATAGAAAAAACTCTGCAATACAAACAAAAATAAGTTTTATATTAGACTTTAGATTGAACATAAAATTTCGTTTATTCATATTAAGTTTAACAGAAATTGAATTTATCTTACGATATAATTATCAATTCAAGGATGTAACAATAAATCAGTTGAATATCATTGACCGAGTTTGCGATTTTAATCAGGACAAAAATTCTAAATTGTAAACAGACATAACTCAGATTACATCGAGTATACATTTTCGTTATTCGATCTTTGACTTTTACCAGTATGAATTTGTCAATGATTTCAAAAATATGCATTCTATGAATATGCCTGTGTATTTGAAAGATCATTCGACGTACGGCATATTCATGATCATATCTGTGAATCGGAAGAATGAGGCAGGGCCTCCTATTTATGCAACAAAAAACACTCCAAAGAATTTAAATAGAAAAAAATGTTATTTATTTACACCAAGAGATTCAGACTACTGACATATGGGTATTTATAGTATGCACGATTATTTTTTTATATACAAATAGTGTGATAGATATAAACAGTGTTACGTTGAATGGAGGTGACACGAGTCCAATGTTTCAACCATTCAAACCAATAAATAGTTTCGGTACCGAGGGGAACACGAGATAAACGCGACAATAGAAACAAGGTCATGACAAATCATCCTCGGACAAATTGAAGACGGAGATGGTAACCATGGCAACCGACTTCTGGGTCCAGACAGATGCGAAAAACTAAACAAAGGCCAAAAAGGAACTAGTGGGTCTGGGATGGAAGACTGGGACTGGCCAATTAACTGTTAAAAGGCACATGGCATCAACAGACGGTGATAGTGACGTTGATGCCCAGGTTGCCGTTGTCGGCGAAGAGCTGGGCCACGTTGTTATCGAACACCAGACAGTCGCTGTTCATGATGGCTGACTGTACTCCTTCGTGGATGCTTCGAGGCGTCGCTTCCCACATTAGTCGCCGTTTCTGTGTATTCAGTTCCAACCTAAGAATGCAAACAAATATATTACAACTTTTTTCACAGAGAGGGATGCGAATCATTAACCAAAAACGGATATCTTGAGGTAATCGACCAAGTCGGGTTTATCATCAATAGAACAGGAGTGATTAGAATACTGACAAATGAAACATTTTTTTTTGTTTCTTAATTCAAATTTTCCAGAAGAAAAACAATTTTTAATTTAAACTTCGACTCAGAACTTTCAGACAAAATAAATAATAAAAAAAAAAATTAAAAATAGAAAAAGAGTGTCATCATCATTTTATTTCAGAGATAGTATGCCAAATAGATTCCGAAATCACAATTTTAAAAATATATGAATACAACATATAATAATAAATTCCATATTTTGGTTTCATTTCGTCGTCTTATATTATATATATATAATGAAGTATATAAGATAACAAAATGAAACAGAAATGCGGATTATATATACACATTGTATATACATATACACCGTTATTTTTATATAGTATATAAAATAATATTATATACAGTAAATACATATTAATTGCTAGTTTAAATATATGCATATAAAACTGATAATGACATGATCTAATATATATATAATTATTTAAAAAATTAAACATATACCTTCGCAGTGAACAAGCATTAAAAAATTCTTAATATATCTCCATTAATATAAATTAATTAATTTAAAGAGAAATTCAATTTTTTTAATTTTAAAAAATATTAAATGTTGAAGATGCACTAAAAATTAAAGAAATTAAATTCATATACATCTAAAAATTATTAGCCAATTTTATTTGACATAAAAATGCTTTTATTGATAATTTTTCTATTTAATCATAAGGAACTACTGTAGTGGCATCTGTCACGTTGGACTGACACAGTTAATCTGTATTAATGCCGCAGTTCTTGGAGATGATAAAGAAATTCGGGTTTGCAGAACTACAGCTTTTCAATAAACGGCTAGTTTTATACCCTAAAAATAATTTTCGTCATTTAAAATTTGATACATAAGTTTATAATCAGTCTGTATTGGTATAAAAATATCATCGAGATATGATTTTCCTAACTAGAAAATTGTATTTTATTTCTATACTGTTAATAGAATTAATTTAATTTGAATCACATTCCCTCTCCATAATCACGCCTACATACTGTCAGTATTGCATCTCTCTACTGCATATGAAAATGCATTCAAATCCAAGAATATAGTAATTTATTTGAAAAGAAATATTGTGCAAGTACAGTATATAATTAAGGATATGAGATAAACATGAATTATAGGTTAGATACTAATAACGCATACTAAAAATGAAATGTAGCACTAATTTACAGAGAAATTTTTTCTTTGATGGACAGGTTTTTTTTTATATGGATACACCTAATGAGATCGTCTGAAGTTTTCTCAGAAATGATTTGCTGGAAGAAAAATTTTTAGAGCTTTTATACTTATATTAGAACAGATCATTCTTTGTTATTCCTATTCGGTATTTATTATTGCACTCTCAAATTTTCTGAATTGTAAGCATTACCTATTCATGGTTTTTTAATCACATCTTTTATACGGCATATTATTTATTAATTTAAAAGTTTAAAGTGCAGTTCAGCGTAATATGTGTGATGAGTCATCACTAACTGTTGGTCTTAAGTGATAGACGTTATGAATAATTTCTATTATGGATAGCAAATTTTTACTACGGAACGAACTATCAATAGTTTATGCGTTTTTATTTTTTCAACAGCATGAATTAATATTGCGACTTAGAAATAAAAATGAACAGAATAAACTGCTGAGTTTTGTTAAATGATATGTCAATAAAATTTACGATAAAATAAATATTTATTAAAATAATTAAAGTATTTCATTATTTTTTCCTTGTTTACTGTTAATATATATTCTGGTTCCAGATAACATTAAATATAAATAATAAATTAAAAAATAATAATACAAAAAGCTTTTATCACTCTTGATGAGTACAGTCACTCTTGATGAGTAGCAGAAATGAAATATATTTGAAAATAAAATTTTTTTTAGTTTCAGTTTAAAAATTCGTTTTTGAATATCATTGAAAAATTTGCAATGACTGCATAATAATTAGAATATCCATCTAAAACAAGAATTAAAAATATCGTATAATTTTAAATAAGTTCATTTTAAAAAGAATGATTAATAATGTTTTATTATTACCTGTAAAACAATAATTTTTTTCGTTTTAAATTAAAATACTGAATAAATGCTATTTCAAATGAAATGGTAATACTGTACTGTACATTTATAATAGGGTGCACTCTTCCATCAATCACTGAATTGAACTATTAATAGTTAACATTAATAAGATTAATTTAAAAATACTTATGATTTCATTTATTTATTAAATAAATAAATAATTTTTGTAATAAAAAAATATTATATAATAAATAAATTTTATAAATTTATAAAATGATAATTTAGATATTTTTTATTGATATTGCCCACAATAAATTAGGAAATATTTTATCCAGAATATACCAGGAAATTCTTAAGATGGTATATCATTTATTCATATTCCAATAGACTAAAGAGAGATACCTACTAAGACGCCAGATCTGCCAATGTTACCTATGACTAGGACCATCTATAGGCAGCAGCGAAATATGTATATGCTCGGGCCATATTTTTACAAGAAACCGAAAAAAAAAATAAAAAATTCCTGTACACAGCCAAAAATCTTGATCCTGTCAATGACCACAGAAAATGAATAATCATAAAATAATAGAGAATTAGAATTATCAATCGTTAAACTCCATAACTGCTTCATCGCTTATGTCACTAAATAGTAAAAGGACAGCTCATTGAGCAGTAGCGTAAATATTAACATAGCCTTTAAAGGCTATGTTAATATTTACGCTACTGCTCAATGTGCTGTCCTTTTACTATTTAGTTAGAATTATCAAATTATAGATTTAGAATGAACATATTATTGAAAATTTAGACTGTACTTTACATATTTGATATTCAACAAATACAGTTTTCCATCAATGTTTTCTTTAACTAAGAGATTCTTTTGATACTCCAATAAAGCCCAAAACACTTCAATAACGGTTATAATTAGGAAGGACATCATATTAAAGAATATTAGAATATCAATTCATGTAGAATCTGCATGGATAATTTGTCTTCTTTTTTTACATGCATATATTAAAATTTTTTTGTTTAAAATTTATTTATTAATATATTATTATTTTTATCAGTTTCTTAAAAATAATTTTTGACCTTTTTTTCATTTATGGTCAGTTTTAGCATTATTAATAAATTTATAATAAGTCAATATTTTTTTGCATTTTTTATAGAAATCAATAATATTCAACAGAATAAAAAATTTTTTAAAAAATAATTAGAAGCTTAAATATACATGTGAGAAGGATGGACTCAGTGCTAGAACTGTTACAAACCTCCCCTTTCCCACTCAATTCTCAAATACACACAAAACCAATCTTGGAATGTTTGAATACAAATACAGAACAGATCATGAGATTCAGTGAAATCACAAATAAAATTATACTGAAAGACAATGTAATTTATGATTGAAAAAACTTCGAAATTCATTATTTTTCTCTCTATACAAAAATTTTAAAAATTTATTAATTCATGCTTTAAAGAAAATAAATGAAAATAATGGATAAAAAACATTTAAAATGTTTCCTTTAATCATATATAAGTAATTATTGATTACTCAAAGCACTTATCAAATTTTTTTATAAAGAAGGATAGTTTTTTAAACTAAAATATGTGGAAAAATTAAATTTTTAATTAAGAACTGATTATTAAAATGGCATTCTTATCATACCACTTAAATGATTTAATCACTACTCTGAATCTAGAATTTAAGTTCCGATTAAACCTATTACCTAGTATTCTTAATACTTTCCTTGCTTTCAAGAGATGCATTAGTGTTTTTAAAGTTCAATATCAAATACAAAAAATTAATTTCAAAAATAATAGTTTAATAAAACAATTTATAGTAACATTTATAAGATTATAATATATAACAACTGTTATTGTTAAACATTAATTTATAAACTTCAACAAAAAACACGAAAACTTGGTTCCAAAGATTTTAAAACCAAAAAGAGATCAATAAAGAATATAATAGCAATTTAGACTTTGCAATTAATGGAGATTATTTGCAATGACTTTTTCAAAGAAAATAATATTACCAATCAACTCAAAAGATAATAAAAAATAGTTTTCAGCTATACATAAAGACCTGAGAGTTTGATTAATTACAGTAATATATCATTTATGTTCAACATAACTGAACATTAATGATACTCAATCTTACAGACCAATCCATATGGAAATAATACGAATCACAAAATGAGCCTTATACTGTCATCAATCAAAAATCTGGACCAATGCACCTGCAAAAATATTCTAATTAGCATCTTTGCATTAGATAGATAGAATATTTTCTAATAAAAATAAATATCATTTACAATTGCATAATTTAACTGGAAAATAACTAAATTTCTAGATATTATTATTCTAAAGGACCTAAATAATTTTCATTAGATTTACTGATATTTACACATTACTTACAAAATGGATTAAGAAAAAGTCATATATGAATGGGAAACTAAGAAATCATAAATAAATTTTACTAAGAAATTTAATTTGCAATAATATATATTTTTTCAAATAAACTAGAATTAATCCATATTTTCTAAAATCTCAATAAAATTTGAAGCAGATATTAAAAAAGCCTGTAATAATCATCTGAGATATCATTCCAGAATTAGCTTATCTATTAATTTTTATTTTTAGCCAACTTTTCTTAACAACTTTTATATCAATTGAAACAGAAAAGATATTTATATAATTTAAATAATTTATTTCTCAATTCACAGAATTTTAAAATTTATCAATTTGATTAAGATCAGGTTGCAGATTAATTACAAATAAAATCATTGAAAGCATCATTTTTATCAATTATAAAATTTTTATTCTCTTTTATATAATTGTTTAGCAAAATTATTACTAATAATAATACAGTAAAACCTCGATTTTATGGACTTCGGATTTTACGGACACCATCCCAAAAAATAAAGTAAATAATATTAATACAATATTTGCATAAACTGTCTACAGTATTGAGATCCGCAAGCTTCGAAATGACCTCTACTGAATTTTTTTAGAACTACTGAAAAGGTGACTGTTTTCAATACGTGAAATAAGAGTCGAAAAATTTCTCAGTATCACAATGTACATATAGAGCTGATAGTGAGATTAGTTTGCATCGTTTTCCAAAAGACCGAAAAATGAAAAACTCTTGGAAAATAGTGTTGCAAATTGGAAAATAATACAGTTTTTAGGCATAAGTCACATCAATTAGTACAGGTATGTTGAAAATGCTAATTAATGTTTATAAAAAAATTTTACTTCGATTTTACGGACTTTCTGATTTTACGGACTAGTCTTGCCCCCTATAGTCCGTAAAATCGAGGTTTTACCGTACTTGAATTCAAAAGTTCTTAGTTTTACATTTATGTTTTTGCCAATAATATGTAACTTCTTCTGTTTAGAATCTAGCATATTTTAAAATCCAGCATTTATCATTCCTCATGGATGCTGGAATTCAGAATATATGTTATAAATGATTATAATTAGTATCTATTATATCATTTAACAATTAATAAATTTGTTTTTTTTTAATCTTTCAGAAAAGCAATATCAGTTTGGAAAGAAATACCACAATTAATTATTTTAGGAAATCCAAAAGCCCCTCGCCTACCAGTGTTTTCTTTTAATATAATCCATCCAGAATCTGGACTTATTTTGCATCATAATTTTGTAAGTGCAGTATTAAATGATTTATTTGGTATTCAGTCTAGAGGAGGATGTGCTTGTGCTGGACCATATGCTCAAGACTTGCTAGGAATTGATGAAAACTTAGCTCTCCATATTGAAGATCTACTTGCTGAAGACAGGTACTTTTAAAATTAATGCATAACAAATAATATTTTAAAACTTTGTTAAAATTAAAATGTTTTTGTTAGAACCCTAGATCGAATTCATTTAAGAAGATATTTGGAATATTCTGAACGTGAAGTTCTTCGCCCTGGTTTCACCAGATTAAATTTTCCATTTTTTATCCCTGATGATGAAGCAGATTTTATAATAGAAGCTGTTTCCATAATAGCAAGAGAAGGATGGAAATTACTTCCTCAATACATTTTCAATCCTGAAACTGGTGAATGGAAACACCAAAATCAACAAGTAAAATAATTTGTTCAATAAAATTCAATATTATATAACTCATCAGTTCAGAAAATTTATTATTTTAACATTTTTAGGTATTCAAAGATAGGAAATGGCTTGGATCAATATCATATGAAAGTGGAAGATTTGCTTTTGTTCAACCTAAAGAAATATTAACTGATCCACTGCCAACTAATTTCAAAGTAATAATTAATTTTATATAATGAAATTTATATAGTTAAAAACTCTAATATAGTAATTAATGTAATTATTAATGGCTCTTCTGAAATCTGAAGATATAAAATTTCCTAAAGATAATTTAGTCTCTGATTTGATACAATTCTATTTTTATATAGATTCTATAGTTTAAACTGCTCAATTTTAAAAAAGTAATTGTATAACAAAGATGTCTATTCTAATATAACTGTTAATTCTTCTATTTGAATACATATTGTAAGCTGAGAATGATTATATAGACAATTGAAAACATTATAGAATAAAAATCTTTTTTATCTTTTTCTAACTTGTGTTACTTTGGAATTTAAGCATTGTTGGATTTGTATGATTTTCAACTTTAAAATTTTCAGAACATATATAAATAGGGGATCTATTGTATTGTATTTATTGTTTAAAATATAATAGTCTTATTTATTTATTTAATGTTTTTATTATTAGTGTTCCAGTATTGGAAACATGTATTGCTCTGTTTAATGGTGTTCCTATTATCTTGTATTAGTTACTATAAACAGACTATTCACAATAGCATGGAGAAATGCATTATATAGGATAGCCATAAAATCTGGAAACATTGATGAATATACATTATACATGGTTTATTGTTGAGTTGAGTAAGAGCTAAACTTGATTTGAAAACTTGAGTTCATTGTAAAGTTTGAGCTTCATCTTTAATCATATTTTTAACAATGATAAAAGCTTACTTAAATAGCTCCTTTACAGTATAAAAAAAGTCACTAATATTTGAATCTATGTTTATATTTTTATATAAAATTTTATAAACTTAATTTATTAATAAATTCATATTTTTTCATGCTTTTCATGATTTTAAGTTATTATTAACAATAGCCTCTCCTCAACTTACATAATACTTCACTTGCTTAAATTTGACTTTATGTAAAATATTTTTCATAACTTATTATATTTTTTTCAGATAAATTCAGATATAAATATCTATTGTATTTTTAGATTGTAAGTTCAAACATGTTAATTTATATTATTAAAACTTCATATTTTTTGTTTTGTATATTGTTTGTTGATCTTAAATAGCATATTATTATTATGATATTGTTCCATGTAATGTTGCCTACTTTCTGTCTATTTGTATAAGTTGGGAAATGGTTATATAGCATTTTAATGGTAAATCAACACTTATTATTAAAATACTATACATCCATTTTAATTTTGACTTTTTCCATCATTTCATTACTTATTTTAACCATCTCTCTAATTTCCAATATTTCCCTTCATATGGACATTTCAATCACTTTAATCTTCTTTTCATTAATTCTCAATGTCTGTGTTTCTGAATAATAGAACAATCAAGAAGATAAACTCAACAGTTATGATTTTGATAAGTAGAATAAAATAATCTGAAAGATCTTTTTAATTCAAATTTTCTTAATTTTTAATAAATATAACAAAAATAATAAAATAATATATACTTTCATAACAACAAACTCTATTTTAAGTACAACTGGTGAAATGCTCTCTAATCACCAGAACAACAATTTTCTAACAATAGATTAAATCTCTATTGTTATAAAATATTATTTTCTAACACTAGAGATTTTAACATACCAAGATAGAAAACTACCAGATTATAAAATACCAAATTATAGAAAGTGCAAGATTATATGGAATTATATTACAGTTTCAACAGAATTGAGTTTTATCTTGAAACAATATAGACAAAATCAGCACTCTGGCAGGAGACTTCAAAATAATATATACATAAAATTTATTCTGAAGAAGCACTTTCGATTATCACTGTAATCATCATCAGCTTCAAACAAAAATGAACAAATTTAAAACAAAAATACAGTTAGTAACTATGGTAACAATAAATATTACATAAATAGTTCAAAGTAAAAATTGGAAAATAAACATATAGGGAATATATAATAATACAGAATATAAAGAACTAATACATGTATCATTAATAATGTAAAGGGATCTATAATTTGTAACTTTTATTTAGTGCAGGATTTCCATGCAGCACTTATGGTTGTTGGGTCGAGTTTATTAATGGGCTTAATTTCTGCGGATCTATTCGTGTAATTGTTATAGCCTCTGCAATTCTGCCTTTTCTAGGGTCCTGTTGTTCGTATAAAAGCTTTGATTCGTTCCAGTTGATAGTTAAATCCTTAATAAGGCCCTTTGTGCCAGTGTTGTCGTCAATGCTCCCCTTTCAATATCTTTCTTATGTTCACTTAAATGTTTATTTAGTGACTCGAAGTGTATCCGATGTATTTAATTTCCTGATTTAATGCGTTGTCTACCACCAGAATTTCATATACACCCAGTTTAGAGATATTATGCTGTTTATCTTTGTCATTTCTCATTAGATTGAAAATGGTATTCTTTCTGTTGAAGTCTAATCGTGAGTTGGTACATTTTTCAATCTTACATCTGTACTTCAAGGTAAGTGGGTTAATTTCAATACTAATAAACTTCTTGCTGTCGTCTACTGGATTTTTTGCCTTGTCGTTTCTCTTGGCTAGTTTTTTCCACATGTTTAGAATCAGGTTTCTATTATATCCATGTTTTACAGCTTGATTTGCAATCCATTATAGTTCTTTCATCTGGCTTTGGTACGTTGTACAGTGGGTATTCAATCTTTGGAGTAGGAATCTAAACGTGGTCATCTTATAAGACCATGGCTCCTGTGATGTTACTGGTATGAATAACGGTATATAGATAGCCTTTCGGAAAATGCTAAGATTGTATTCTCCATTTACAATCTTAATCCATAAATCCAAGAAATTAACTTCCAGTTCGCTTTCCTGTTGTTTTACTAGTTTTAATCTGAGTGTATTGTCTGTAAGCTCGTCCTCAAGATTTAAAAGATGATTAGGCTTTTCAAAGAGTATGAGAATGTCATCAATGAACCTTTTGTATAGAATAGTATTAGTGGCCAAGAGATGCTGTATGCTTGACTCCTTATAACGGACAACCAGCTCTGCCAGTACCCCAGTTAAAGGGCTGCCAATAGGGACCCCTCGTGTCTGGAGGTAAATCTTGTCATTGAATCCAAAGTATGACTTGTGTATTATCAGATGACATATTGTCCTAATTAACTCCGAATCAGCATATTTTTTTAGGAAGATGTTCTAACATGAAGCGATAGAGAAAGAGACAGGCCAATTCAAGTTGTATCGAGGGGTATAGAGATTTAAAATCCATAATTTTTTATTGGAATTAGAGTTTTGTGGACTGCTTAATAGTGCTATAAATAAACTAAAGAGAAAAAAAGAATAATTTATTCCTGCTAATTATAATTACCAAGTTATTTGTATAGTTTTAGGAAATAACAAACATTTAACATCTTTTTTTTGTTTTTGATGATGTCTGCTGCAGAAGCAAGAAAATCAATATGGAAGACAAAAAAAGTTAAAAAAGTATGCTCCTTGGCCATTATTGGATTGCATAATTATATTATTTCACATCATTAGAACTTAACATCATGCAAATATGATCATATTTGGATTCTGTCTAATTTACAGTTTTTTCAATATATAAGGATATATATACTGAAAATATAAAGAAGTCTGTTTATTTGTGCAGGCAATTCTCTGCTGCTCTTGTTCTAGTCTATAATATTATTTTCATACAAGGGAGAGTCAACAATTATCCGGAATTTTCATAAAATACTTTACTTCAAAAATACAGTATGATTTACTCATTATTTTTCAATATAGTCTCCCTTCTTTGTAATGCACTTCGTCCAGCGGTCCACAAGCTTGTGTATTCCTGCTGAAAAGAAGGTTTTTGGTTGGTTGCAAAGCCACTGATGCACCGCTTCCTGCACCTCTTTGTCTGAGGAAAATCAATGACCTCACAAAGCGTCTTTCAGCGGCCCAAACAAATGAAAGTCCGACAGAGCAAGATCTGGACTGTAAGGTGGATGTTCCAGCACTTCGGATGGTTTCAAGGGTGAGTCGAGCCCTGTGACGGCGGGCATTATTGTGCAACAGCAACACTTTCCGTGACAAAAGACCTCATCATATGCTGTGAATTACTGGTTTAAATTTGTTAGTCAACAATGCACAGTAATATTCTTTGTTGATGGTTTTCCTTTTCTCCGTGTAATCTTCCAGTATAGGCCCTTTTGCATCCCAAAACATGGTTAGCATAACCTTTCCCACCGATGCTGCAGTCTTGAATTTTTTCTTCACAGGTGATTTGGGGTGTTTCCACTCCATACTCTGCTGTTTTGATTCTGGCTCATAGTGATGAGCCCATGTTTCATCACAGGTCACTATTCTTTCCAAAAATGACTCATCTTCTCTGTTGTAACGATCGAGTAAGCATTGGCAGATCTCAAGACGTTTGAATTTGTGTTCTTCAGTGAGAGGATCCGGAAAATTCATCGCAGAGAAAATTTATCGCAGGAAAATTTGTCGCAAGAAAATTCATCGCGAAGAATAATTATACTCATAAATTTAAATGGTAATGGCAATTCTTAATAAAACTATACTATATATCCAAATCTCGAATAATAACTACAGTTGATTATTATTTTTATTTTAAGATATATAAATAAGATAATAATTATGAGGATTAAATAACACTAAGCAATAATACAAATATTTTAATTAGTAAGTATTATAGTAATTCATGCTTTAAAATGATGACTGTTAGGCTTGAATTGACTAATGACAGTTATTTACACTAGTTTCTGTCTGTATATTCTTCATTTGAAAGTGTTTTGGTGAACCACTCTTGTATAAAATTCCATTTACATATACAGTGATACCTCGACTTACGAGTGTT
>WUQG02448225.1:0-13094 GCA_011317285.2 Androctonus mauritanicus | reverse complement strand
AAGGGCTTGTTTCGCCCCGCCACTTAGTATTCTAATTGAATGGAAAGTGGCGTCATCTGTTGACAAAAAAAAAATGATAACCGACAAACCTGTAAAATATGTCTCGACTTCCAAAAGAAAGAAGAAAATTTAATTAGAATTTTTTCAAAATGCGGCAATTCTTTATTCTCGTGCCAAAGGAAATTTATTTTTTATGCATTCGTCTCTTATGGCTGAATGTTTATCATCTGTTTATTTAGCCTAGGTCCTTTATCACCTGGCCATTAAATGAAACCCACTCCATTAACATTATCCTAAAAGTTAGATAGTTTCCACTAGCCGCTGCCGAAAGCGGAACGGTTAAAACCGTGGCGGATAAATGCCGGGGCAATTCCGCTCGCGGATTCCCACTGTCCCGGTAAGCTACGCTTTCCCCAATATTCCTGGCTTCGTTCCCATGATTCGTTTCGTGTAAAACAAAATGGACGCTAAGTCACCAAGTTGGCTACCAAAGACACTCGCTGTTTACCGTAGCTCGTAATATACGAAATGATGTTAACAGATGTAGTAAGTCGGCTGGATTGGCCGCGTAGAAACGCTTCGGCTTTCCACTCTGGAGGACTCGGGTTCCATCCCTTGAAAATATTTATCTTGGAGTCCGGGCCGGTCCGTCGATCCCCGTCCTCCACCATCTGGCTGATCCTTGGCAGAGGTGGGCAGCCTGTGGAAGGGCTTGTTTCGCCCCGCCACTTACAAGTTAGTACTCTTACTGAATGGAAAGTGGCGTCATCTGTTAACAAAAAAAAAGAATCATCATTCATCTCTCGCGTACCATCGGTTGAGAACTGTTACTGGGTTACAGTATGTTACGAAACATGTTGATGACGTGTCGTAAAATGCGAGAATTTTATGTCGTCGTAAACTCCAGGTAAATTTTGTATTAATTTGTATATAAATGAATCGGGTTCAAATATTTTAAATGCATATTGCGGGAAAACGTAAAATGTGATAACGTAAAATCTGGGTTATACTGTAATAGCAAAATATTACTTTTTATAATGTAAATAAATTTTATAACAACTTTGTCCATAGATGTTGAAATGAATCAAGTTATGTCTGAATAACGTACTGTATTTTACTAATTGGTTGATTTTTTAAAAATTTAAATATTAGAAAAAACTGATATTTATAAAAACAAAGAATTCTAATCAGCTAACTAAAAAGTGCAGTGTAGCCTCAGTTATGCAATATAATTTATTTTAATTATTATTAAATTCAAATACACGAAATACTTAAAATGTTTTAATTTACAGTAGATTCAAAATACGGTAGAACTCTATACATCTCTCACTTCTACGTTTTTCGCACATATATAGTACATTGTGTTTTGTACCCTCTTTCGATTTTGCATGTAAAATCATCCCATTTATATGTTTTCGCATTTGTACGCTATTATTATTATTCCCCGGAGTCGTTTTGTCGCACTTATACATAAAATGCAAGAAATCTTTGCGAAACTTTTTTAATGAAGGAAAAATTTGTTATACTGTATACATTAACTTATCAAATAGAAAGTAGAATGAATACAAAAGTAAAATCAAAACTTATCCCACCAGTCTTTCTACCGACGCGTTGTGTGACGTTGTGTTACACTGGAAGTAACACAACGTTACATAAGATCAAACAACATTAGTGATGACAAGATGTGTATAGTAGTTGTGTATGAAGGCTTGATCTATGAATGTAGTATTGCATCCAAAAAACAAACTACAATTGATTCTTTCTTTATGCCAAAATAACTGTGTTTGCTCATCACCGTTAATTAAACTTCTTAATTTTAAGTTTTGGAAAAAACATATGTAATATAGTATGTAGTTTAACTTTTTTAAGTTTTAATGTATTTTTTCAACATTTAAACTTAAAAAGTTTCATTTTAACGTTAATCTTATTTGTACATAATTTTTATCAATCCTCTTCAAAAACATATAAACGGGGTTCTACTGTATAATGAAAAATTCGTATTAAATAGAATGATTATTAATTATTCTGCAGACTTTAAATAGTTAAATAAAAAATTTTCATATTTATTGATTTTATAATTAAAATTTAATTTCTCCATAAATTGTGTGCAGTGATTGTGTGTCAGCAATTTCCGAGACTTAGACTTTGAAATACTGAACTGTATATAGTTAAAAATAATGCAAGTGAAAAAAACAAACAATTTTAGAGAGAATTAAATTCATATTATTAGTTTTCATTATTTATTTAAAATTTAGGATTAAAAGATGTCATTAAATTAATATTCAGTGGCATAACTTATATGTTATATATCATAAAAATTTATCAAATAATTTCATAGTCACTTTAAAGAGAAATTATTCAGAAGTTAATGCCACAGAATATTAATTCGTGCAACACCTAAATGGGGATTCCGCTCTGTTTAGGTGTTTGAATATCCGTTACTGTTTACTCCGTATTCAGTTACTGTTTACTGTTTGAATATCCGCTATTTTTAAATGATTGAATTTTAGCAGCAGTTCTTAATCTTTTGATTTCTGCTGATGCTAAGGTTCTAAATCATTTCTCTGATTTGAACTTCAAAATAATGCATAAAAATATACAACAGACAAATTATGAAATATATTTGATTGATTTATAAACGAAAAATATACAAAAAAAAAAAAAATCGAAATTTTTAATAAAGCTGTTACTGCATGTCAGCAACTAGATTTTCGATATTGGCTTTATTTCTGACAATTGAATTCTGAATTCAAATTATACATTTATTAAATGAAAAAAATAATTCTGATAAGAACCATTTAATTTCCTAAACAGTAGCGGAATCCCCGTTTAGGTGTTGCACGGAGGTGTCAAACAGGCGGCCCTCGATGTGATTTTTTTTGTGGCCCTCAACGCTCTTAACTAAAATGAAAATCAAAACAATATGTAATAGGAAGTAACTGTCGCTTAGTAACTATATTATATACTATGATACACTAATTTGGTTTTAATGAAATATAATTGCACGGGTTTTTTTTTTTCGATTGGCCTTATCGGACGTATATGCACAGATGACACTGATCTTTCAGATCAGTGACACAAACTAAGTGCTTTCCTGCCAGGACTACTACGTTTTGTACGAAATTTTGTATCAGAAAACAAAAGCCATAAATGAGAACCTGCATTTTTTGGATAGACAAATATAATGATCAAATTCCAAACAATCCCTCTTTGAAGAAAGTGTATAAAAAAACGTGCTAACGGGCTTGTTACAGGTTTATTTGTTGTGTTATTAACTTATTTAAAAAATGTAAATAGTTGTGGTTATTTAAATTTATAAAATTTTAATTTAAGTGTTTGTTTTTGTACAGAAAATGTGATTTTTAACGCTTAATAGAAAGTTAAAGATTGATAGCAAGAAATAAAATTAAAAAAAAATATGTAATAATTAAAAGCAATTATGTAATAATTAACTTATATATTTTTGTAATATATTCGTTTGATTACACAATGTTTTTAATTATCCTACCTATATATCTGAATTCTTATTCCAAAATGCTATTTAAAAAAATTTAAGCGTGATATGGCCCGCGGCAATCTTACAAGCTTATTAAATGGCCCTTGAATTAAAATGAGTTTGACACGCCTGGCGTTGCAAATCTCTGGGTGAATCCGTGGATCATAATTTAAGAACTGCTGGTTTAGAGCATGATCTAGCGTTTAGATTATCTTAATGACAGAACATTACTAAATTTCGTGAAAACCTACTACTGTAATTAGTTCTTCAAAAGTTGTTAGTGGGGGAGGAACCAGAGAGAAAGAGGCAGCTTGAGAGAATTGGCGTTTTACTTGAAAAATCACCTTAGTGATCTCTCAAGTAAAACGTCATTTCTCTCAAGTAGGCTATAGTAGCATGCATAAACAATTATGTTTCATTTGGTAGATTAAAAAATTAAAAATTATTTTTTTAAGTTCAGAAGAAATTACAGTTAGATTAATTGAGTTATCTTACTATGATAAAATATCGAAACAGTATCATAATTTTACGAGATTTTTCAAAATTGGATCAATATTTACGCGAAATATCGTATTAGTAGACAACACGTTAATTTTTTAAATGATTCGGTTCTTTAGAAGGTCCGAATAATATCTGCAAAATTCATTTAAATCTGTTGATGATTATGCACAATATTGTTTTAAAATATGTGAATATTTTTTTCATATTGCATTAATAATAATCGATCATTTTTAATTGGTTTGGTTTTGAGTTCAATAACAAAGGAAAATTTAATTCAAATCATAAATTATTTACATGAAATATGCTGTCAAATTTGTAAAATCAGAAAAATATATATATAAATTCACTGGTAGGAAGTAAAATAGACCATTTTTACAAAACCAACTTTCAAATGACTATCTTTCATTTGACAGAATTTTAAATACCGGTATACAGAATTTTTACAGTTTTGAATACCGCCATTTTATAGAGAGATCAAATAGATATTTCAAAATTAATGCATTAAAGGTCAAAATTTTGAACTCAACATCTGCGTGAAGATGCGAAAGCAAATACAATATTGCATGTCCTTTGATCAATTACTGTTGTTGAAAAGATCCTTGACTCACTTTTCGTTTCTTCCGCTTCCTGTTCTTATGAGAAGAATTTCTTCATTAATTTTTCGTTAAGATGATTATGTTCTGCAATTTACACTATTCAAGTTTATATAATGGATTTTAAATTTGGCGATAGGAAGAGAAAAATAGAAATAAATAGCTGATTGAATTATTTTACCGTATTTTTGTGTGTTACGATGCCATTAAGTCTACTGGGAACCTAGACGTAGTGTACAAGCGAAGTGACGGAGCATGTTTGGTGGCACTGTCGACTAAATTCTGTACAGTATTGATGTAGGGATGAATGTGTAAGAGTGGTTGGAATATTTGAGTATTACGTCATGAGCCTAACCGAGCGGAAAATTGACTTAATTAATGCAAAAAAAGAGAAGACAAACCGATTTGCAAATCTCAAGAATATTAAGTTCAATATACAAGCAAAAATAACATTCAGACAGAAAACAAAAGTAACGATAAGCTTTTGACATATATTTTAAATTTTAAACGACTTTTTTTTCCTAGAATAAAAAAAATAGCTTCCATAAAATACTAATCTGGTTTTTTTTTGTTATTTATTTTGTTGGAAAGCGTGCTTTAATTTCAAGATTATACAGAGTTGTAATATACACTGCATAACGCAATTACCTGCTTGCTTGCTCACTAGCTAGTTCAAGCGGGTGACGTAATTTTTTACTCGACTCGTTCGAATTGCTATCTGTCAACATTCTTACGATTGCCGCCAAGCTAGTGGTACAGTTAGGCTATTTTTTTTATTGGGTTGGCAAATAAGTTCCCGCCGTTTTTTTAAATTTTTTAAAATTTTTATTTTTCAATAAAAATTAACAACTAATTAATCAATAATGTATTCTCCCTTGTTGTTTATAACTTCTTCCCAACGTTCAACAAAACATCCTCTTTCGAATTATTTAAAACATTATGCCAAAAATATTTAATGACATGCGGAATGTTAAAATTTAAAAAAACGGCGGGAACTTAGTTGCCAATCTAATAAATTCCTACTACAACTTAGTAGCGCATCATACTACTAATTTCGAATAACAAAATATTTATAATATATAATTACTGTACAAAAATGTTATAAGAAATTATTATATGCTACGGTATAATAATTTACACTTTCTACAAAAATACGTTAAATTAATAGTTTATAAAATTCATTTATTTTCGTAAAATTTCTCATGCTGTTTTTTTTAAGAGCCGCTAGGATAAAACCGAGAAGCGCAGAATAGAATTCCCGTTATTATTTTTTTTTTTAGAAAATTTAGAAAAAACTGTTTTTAAGAAAAGAAAAAGGGGTTCACATAATTGCTGCTATATTGTTTATTTTGTAGGTTGCATTTCAGTAATTTCCATCTTTCCGATTAACCTAAAAATCACAGCTAGCAAAAGGGAATAGATCAGCCTATGAAACAGTATCTCCAAAACAAAAATTAATCTTATAACAGAGCAGCTATGATGTTTTACGGAAATTATAGTGATTTTTTTTTTTCAACATTAATTAGATAAATATCGAAATATATGACTTTCATAAAATATATTAGGCCCTAATTGTATAATCAGAGATAGATTTTCCAATGAAGGTTATTTAAAATAAACTGAAAAGTTCCGTGTACCAGAAAAAATGTCACGATTTTATTTTATTTAGATTTGTTGTTTGTTCCTATTTAAGAATAAATAAAATTTATTCAGTAAGTCCCGAAAATTATAATCGTTTTTCATGAAATGTTTGAAAACCAATTTAAAGCGTAAATTGTATTGAAATTCGATAAAACAGATTTTTTTTCAAAACAAAATTTCTATTTCAGATTTATAAAAATTGCTATCATTTATAAATTTAGACATCTTTAAGTTGGTTGAGGCCGCATTTAAAATTAATGCCTTAAGAGTAAAAGAAACAGATTTTTACATGAAATAGTCTGAAGAGTTTGAGAAATTATAAAATCATTTGATTTTATTTAATTTCGAAGGTGAATCAAGGTATATCATTTTAATTTCTTAAAATGTAAATAGTTAACATAATTAACTCTTCAGACTATTTCATGTAAAAAAAAATCTTTCTTTTATCCTTAAGGCATTAATTTTAAATGGAGTTCTAATCAATCAAAGATGCCTAAAGTGAACCTTTGAAGAAAATTTTGATATACAGTAATTGGAACAGGGATATATAATGCTATCTGATCAGTGGTATATGAGTGGTATTTTTTCCTTCTTCTTTAAGTGCTCTTCATCCTTTCACGAATTTATGGGCGTGATAATGATAATATTGTTTTATATTTATTCAAAAAAAAAAAAAAAAATCATAGTTCGGGTAACCTTCGACTTACGAAGCCTCAAATTACATAGTTTCAAAATTACGAAATTTGTAACTTTATAGATTTTGTTACTGTTATATACGGTTTATATGAATTTCTACGCGTTTTTAAAATCTACTGTAAATAGAGTAAAAGGGACCATCTGAGGTATATAATTTTTATATTTTTATAGTAATAATTCATTCTATAGTAATTTTGCCACAAATTACGAAGTTTTAAATTACAAACAAATATGGTGGAACCTAACCCCGGCATAAATGAGAGTTACTTGTACTAAATAAGATAGATATGCCAAGTGTTTTATATTCGACAGAAAAAACCTTGGAATAATTAAAAATATATTTTTGTGTATCTCGAAACATTTAAAACAATCACTTTATTAAAAATATCTTGTCGAAAATTTTTAAATAAAAGTAACATAGCAAGTTTAACTTTATTTGATCACATAAGCAAATAAGACGATTATGCTACTTTCCATAATCTCTTCTTAAAGTTACAAACAATATATTATTTAAAATACTGTAAACTATATCTATAGATAAGTCAGTACTGTACTGTATATACAGTAATTATTTTAATAAAGTAATTGTAATTTCATAAAAAAAACTTGTTGTTTTTATCATCATCAGCCGTTGCTATGACAAACTGGGAAAAATATAAATACTGTACTATAACTTAAAAATTTATATAATTTAATAATAGAGAATATTATTTATCGAAGAATGAATAAACATACATAAAAAAATTAATGAAAATAAATTACAAAGCATTATTTTAGTAGGAATATATGGTAAAGAAAATCGATTTTATTGACTTACATAAGTTTTTCATAATTTAAGACTTCATAAATTGCACACAATTTAATGATTGTGAAATGGTTATAAAAATAAACATCTGGATAAGAAAAATTCATTAGCTTTATCATTGTTTTATCTTATTGATAGTACCCAACTGGACAGTCTTTCTTATCTCAAATTGTAACCGGCGTCTAACTTGTGATGTTTCATATAGCCAGTTGAATTAACATATATTTTGTATGATATATTTGGCTTGATTTCCATAATATGTTAATCAGTTAAAGTATTTACAGTTATTTTACAGTATTTAGGATATATACTGTAAAATACTTATAAACTTACTTATTTATAAAAACTTAGGGATATATACTTATAAAAATACGAGTTATAAAATATTAACAGATGATTTACATTAATTTATATCGTCAAGTATCGAAAATTATCAAGTAGATGAGCTAAAAAAATTTAGCACATCTACTTGATAATTTTCGATACCTCTTGTTACAAAATTAATATAACAGCTTTCAATCTTCGCGAATTCAAATATTCTCGAAATAATAAAATAAACTAAATACTGTATTTAAAAAAACCTGCTCTTCTTAGGAAACTAACAATAGCCAACCGCAAAATCACATTCGCTGTAGAAGCGACTAATCTTGTATTAAAATCATTTGGGCATTTTTTTTTTGTAATCAATATGATGATAACTGATGCAATTAGCAATCTAATTCTCTATATTAACATTAACCATATACTGTAAATACTTGAGGACAATAGACGAGAGCTTTTTTACGATGAAAATCACAACGTCCTACTAAAGCTATAATTCCGAAAATTGAAATCATTACGTTAGAGCAGGGCCCCTAAACTAGGCCCTCAAGATTTTTTATCCGAGTTGTTGATATTTAAAATTTCTTACGAAAGAAGTTTTATATGTATGAGTACAAGAAGAAATTAAATAACAATTGGAAAATACCAAAAATTATTATATTCTCAATATTGATTTCCTAAATTTAATAAATAATATCATTCAAACATAATTCTTTGAAAAAATATTTCATTGTTTAATTCAGAGAATCAAAGAATGTGAAGTATTTTGTACGTTATATGAGTCACTCAGAAGCCAATCCGGTTAAGTCCATTTTTTGATATTTTCTGATTTTCGTAAATTTTAATGGAATAAATAATAATCTTCTTAGTTATTAAAGGATTTATTCGTTGCTTCGTTTTTTCTAGGTTAGACAGCCTTTTTTTATAGCTTCTGAATATGTTGTATAATATCAATGAATTAAAAAACATTAATTTTCTCAATTGTTGTTTCCTGACCTTAACCGCTTTTGGCTTCTGAGCGATTCATATGTTAATTGTACGTTGGCAAATAAGTATGTCAATAAAAAAAATTTTTTTTGTTCTTATTTCTACGCTCAGTAAAACACAGAAAATAAGCATGTTTCCCAATTAAAATCATATTTTATCTTTCCTATATTTAGTGTTTATTTTCTTTGATTTTTGTTTTTATATTTCAATGATGCTATCCTAAGTTACAACATGAAGGCGCCCAGAACGTTAAAATTATTTAAAATTGCAATAAAATAAATGATTTTTGCACAATTTTCTAATGAACATGTTAAAATAAGGCGTAAAACTTAAAATAAATACTATATTATTTTTTTTATTAATTATAGATATATTTTTAAATTAAAATAAATCATTATAGTGACGTAATTAAGCATGCGATTTATTCGTTTTAAAACTTTCAGAGCATCAAAATATGGCAAAAAAACTACTGCGTACTCCTGTACAACGTAGGGAATAGGTTCCGCTTTATGGGAAATCGCATTATACGAAACACGCATTATCAGACGATTTTATGCAAATTTAAACTTGTCTCTGAATTCCATCATTGATCGCTTATTGCTAATATAGATGTGCGTTAGTTTCGAATATGATTTTATTGTGTGCAGAGTGTTAATTAACTTTATTAAAAAGAAATCTTCTTTAAAACAAGGAAAAAATAATACAAGTAATAAATAAATTTTAAAAAATATTATACACAATAGATTCCGTATAACCACTACGGTATAACACCGACTCCGAAAACAGGGATTCGCGTAACTCGGCGGAAAAGTTGTTAAAGTTGTCATGGAAACGAAATAAACATCGTTTGGTTTTTATTACAATCAACGGATATTATAAGTAACAAAAAAGTAACGTTAAAAAAATTTATTCTACGCGTTATACGGGACTGTGTACAGCGTTATATGAGTACTAGTTGCAATTTTTTCGTCGCGTTATAGGAGAGCGCATTATACGGGAGATTATTGTACTGTTCTGATTAATTATAAACATGAATTTGTTCACAATTAATTTAGTTCACCAATAACATTTTAAAAAACGAATTCTCATTTATGCATACCGATAGGACTGGCCACATGGAAATGGGTAGAGGATCGGGCTCCATTCCTTAAAAATTCATATAGATCGATTTCTTCCAAATAAATTTTTCGAAATGCTTAATTGCGAATTTCTAATTCTGCGAACATATTTGGAATGTATCTTTCGTTAATATTTAGTAGTTTTTAACATTTTTTAAATCGCGGAACATTTTTTAATTATAAAAAATTTTTGCGGAACATCAGAATTATTAATAACGTTTATATTATGATATTAAAACTAACAATAAAAATAAGCGTGCAGTTTTTAAACATAACCTATAAATTTTAATAAAACTTATGTATATTGTATAATTTCGCCGAACACTGATTAAGAATCATTAATTTAAAAGCTGGTATAATTGAAAAACTTTAAAAATTACATGTACTGTATAATTTCGAGTACATATAGATTAATCTAATATTTATCACGATATTTTCTTATTTTATAATTAAATTTTTATTTGTTAATAATAATTATATAAAGTAAATCTTAAATGTTATAATGTAAGAAAATCAGCATTAAAATTTAAAAAATAATTGTCTATTTTTCCAATGAATAAATTTTAAATTGTGATATATTTTCTATGATAAAAATAAACAGCACTGATCAGGGGAGATAATTTTATTACAAAAAAAATCTCTCCTGATCAGTGCTATTTATTTTTTTTTTTTTTTTTACATCAGGAAAAAATTTATGAATTGCATTATATATATTTATATAAACTCTTGTTTTTTATTGAGAAAAGAATTAAAAAACAATTTTTCAATAAATTACATGAATAAATAATTTCATAAAAATTTTATGAATAACGATAATTGTCATTTGAGTTTTACGCTTCACGTCTCAATATTTATTATTTTTTCCATTTATTTTTTTATTCCTTTATAATTATGGAATGAAAATATATATTAGTTTTAGAACTTGCTAGCAAATAATACTTCAAAAAGAAAACTTACTTCTATTATATCGCAGATTCGTAGAGATTGCTTAATTGAATAATCGCTATTCACTCAAATAGAAAGATGATCGAGATCAGTTCAAATTATATCTGTAACCTCTATGAAAAAATTTGGAACAGATGTTGAAATTAGTTCGAACTTTGGATCTTGAGTATATATACAGAGTATATTAATAAATCTAGAAACATCATTCTCATCTTTAGTGAACTCTGAACTGCGTACTGGATTACTAACTTTTTTTTTATACTAAAAATGCCGAATATATGCTCCAAAACTTGCGATCGTAATGCCCACAGATATAAATTACCGTACAGTATTGTAATTTGAAAAATTGTCTATTTAACAAAAACATTGTCTGATAGAAGTAAGCGCTATAACCAGTGTTTCCCAAAAGTTGATCCGTGGGTTTTGCCATCTTCCATTATAATGTATACTGGTTGCTAATTAAATGGTCTGTTATTGAAAAAAGGCTGGGACACGCCGGTCTATACAATATCCTAATTAATTTTTAATACCATAATTTCAGAATTATATTTGCAAATGAATTTTATATTTTTTCCATTATAAAACTGTGTAGTAGCTTATTCAATTTTTATATAGTGCTTATGATAAACATCTAATAAGGAAATTTGATTTAAAATTTTATCTTTGTTTAATTAAACAAAGTTTTCAAAAACTAAATACATACTGTTCAGATATTTTTTTATATTTTTTTAATAATTTAAATTATAATAAAATAAAAAAAATTAATCTTTCATATATACGATACGATATATAAATTACGTTAATTTATGTCTGTCTATAAAACTACATCAAAATACTTAATATTATTATATATGCTAAATCAAATATTTAATTATCAGTACTGTACAACATTACATTCACTTAAACAGATTTGAAGTTTTGGCTTTAAAATTATCATTAATGAATTTTTAAATGATTATTTTATGCTGCGTACGATAATATATAAATCTCAAGGAATCTTTAATTAACTAATAATTGAATTAAATTTTATACCTATTAATAAAAGAATTTTGCACTCGTGAATTATTTATATTAAATGTTTCATTTATTTTCAGAACCAACTTTCAGTTTATGCAACTGGGATTAACGTTGTTAACTGAGAATGCGTAAAAATTTGACATGAAGGATATGAAACTAAAATATGGTTTTCTTTTTAATCTTAGAATTTTTAGATGATAAAATAATTTATAGGCAGCAATAATCAGATTTTATTACTAAACTGTCATCAGTAGTGTAATGTGATATTGTTCCTGAATTAGTTCCGCCTGAATTGGTTCCGCCTGAATTGGTTAAAAACTAAAAGAAAATAAAAAGCTTTGATCTATACAGAACAATCTAGAATACAAATTAAAACATTATTAATTAAGTCTAATCTTCTTTTCAATTTCTTGAAAATAAAAGTTTATTGGAAAAATTTACAATACTGTACAATATTTACTCGTTCAACCACGATTAACGGAGAATATGTTGAGTGGAGATGGGAGTGATGTAACATGCTTGTTTTGATTTCTCATTTATTTCTATCATAAATGATCATTTGCAGACGGAAAAACCATCCCTGATTCTTTATGATAAATTGAAGTGCAGTTTTAAGATTTTTTTATATAATTTAAATGAACAGTGTAAATCGATTCAGTTGCAAACCTTGATTATTAAAATTTTCGTTAATTATTAACGATTTAAAATTTTAAACGATATATCTATTCCATTATTTTCTATTGGACGTACAGTATATGATTTATTCCATTTATTTTATACTGTTTTATTACAACTATCAATGATAAAACAACAATTCCATTAAATTCAATTTTATTATTTCCAATTTTAAACCAACATTTTCCCAAATTTAAAGAAATTTATTTTTATTCTTAAAAAATTTTTTACTCTTAAAAATTTTTATTAAGATTACACACTGCACGGCTATTACAGAAAATGCATTTCGGCTTTTCGGC
>WUQG02448214.1:0-13095 GCA_011317285.2 Androctonus mauritanicus | reverse complement strand
GTAAGTAAGTGTTTGCCGCTAACGGGATGATGGGGATGGTGAAGCAACATGGCCGCCGAATTGAAGTGACGCAGCACTGTAAATTCCGATTTTCTTCATCGCAGAACTAATGCAGCACTTGTTTCCTATTTTCGTGATGAAATAATTAATAATAGAAAATGTGTGTCGGATTTTTTAAAAATAAGATAATTACGCAATGAAATGGGATAGGTATTTTGGGTTTATGTGGGATGGAACCTTTCGATGTGGGAAAACGTCAAGATGTTGAATTCCCAAATTACTATAGAAAAGTTGATTGTGCAACAAGCTTTGCTATAGATGTCAGATGATGTCGATAAAACTGATTTTCCTTCTTTTAACAAGGTAGTTAATGAGCCTTATTATGAGATAATGTGGTCTGTTTCTTATTATTTGATAGCAAAAGAATTTATTATATAATCGTGTCTTACAAATTAAAGGATAATTGGTAGTTTTAATGAGTTAGTTTGTAAGCAGTTTATTAGAGCAGTATTTTATATCTCTTTTCAGATTTGAAGTTATTTTAATTAGTATTTTGATAAATAACAATTTTTAGAATACATAAGAATGCATTTCATAATTTGAAAACACTAACAGATTGTATTAATTTTTTTAATTTTTTGCAGTGTTGATAGTGGTATTGATAATCCATTTCGGCCTGATGGAGAACTTAGTCGTGAAGCAGATACCATTGTTAGTCTAATTAAAGAAGGAAAACCAATCACGCCCGTTAAGGGTGAACCAGACAAACTTATACCAACTGAAGAGGAGGCTGTTCCTGTGTCTGAGGAACAAGTGGATCGGGTTGATGGTAAACCTCCACCTGTTGTAGATGAAGATCCCGTGATTCCGAAGGAGACGAGTGCTGTGGAATGCAGTAAAATAGGTGCCAATGGCAGTGCACCCAAAGATGTCAGTCTGGCAGAACCCAGTGTAGTGGAAGTTCAGCATGGTGTCATTGTACCACCTTCTGACGCTTCCCAAGTGGAGCAAGTAGTCATTAAGAAAAAGCCAAAGTGTAAGTGTTGTGTGATCCAATAATGAAAAGTTTTAAAATTGGCTTTCTTCAAATACACATCCTGTGAAAAGAAAAGCATTGATTATACATTGCAATGCTTTCAATAATTGAGACAAGTCATCTTTGTGGTTTTGTATTTTGTATGTGGCAAACTTTTTAGTTCAACTTCTAGAAGGGGATGGCAAAATGAATTAATGTAAACAACTTGTTACTTATGGAGTGCCTCTCCCAATATTGATTTCATTTGATCTAGTAGCCATATAACATTGTGGTGATTTTCATCTGAACGTACTGCTTATTGGGATAAAAAGAAAAAATACCGTGTCACCACGAAAACGTGATTTTATAAATCACTCTTAATCATTGTATTTTTAAGTATATGTGCATTGCTGGCACAAAATTTAACTATCAGTTTCCATTGCTTAGCTATCCTGGCATTTTATTTGTGTGCCTTTCTTACAAAAAAAAAAACCCATACACAAACACATAAGCGAATAGACCAAATAAATGCAGTTCATATAAGAAAATTATTTTTATTCAAAATTATAAATTATATAGCAGGAAAGATACAATTCAATTGACCAATTTTTTAATATAGTAAACATATTAAAAATTAATATTTTTTGCTTAGTAAATTTCATATAAAATAATTATGCTTATAAAAATATTTTTCTTTGCTTAATGATTTTTATCAGCATCTGTTTTAGACTTTATGGATCATTAAGGATAAAATGTGCATTTATAATATGTGTAAATAGGGGTTTTACAAATTACTTGCTAAATAAAAGCCTTCTATTTTGAGTGACAATTTTTACTTAATCAGGAGGGAAAAATCCCAATAATTCTATTAACATGAAATAAGAATTGTATACGAATCTTAACTTCAGGAGGTAATTCATGCAAATTTCAAATGAAATTCCCTAAATAAATGATGTGGTAGAAGGTTTGACTGAAATATTTGAGATTGAATTATCTGAAATATGCAGCATTTATCAAATATGAGGCAGTTATATTTTAAAATATAAACAATTTATTTATTAAAGTTAGTGAAGTATATCTTATAATACATCTATATTCTATTCATTTAACACAACCTACAGAGAATTATGGTTTAAGAAAGCTTATTATGGTTGTGAAATTTTACTGCAGATATATTTATAAAATGAAAAGGCAGGTGTAATTTTGTAAATACATAGTACTTTTCTTCCCTCATTTTGGATTTAGTCATGTTTTGATATCTTAAAATATAATTTAGATTTTTTTGATATGAAAGGGGGTTATAATACTGATATTTATCTCGGAGTTGTATCATATGGAAAAATATTTATTTTAGATTTTTTGTTATGCACTCTTAAGTTTTATTTTATAAAGACTTTTTTAAACATTAGAAATTTACAGGTGTCTAAATTGGCCATATTTTTATTTACTCTATTATCTTCAAGATAATCATAAAAATATAGTTCCTGTTATTTGTTGCCATGTCAATTTATGTTAATTACCTAGTTTAAGCATATAACTGTACAAAATATGTTGAATATATTCTTAATGTCTTCTATTTTTTATTTTGCCTATTTAGTCTAATATTTTTGCAGATTGCAGATATGCAATCTCAGAAAAATTAGTCATTTATTTTATTCTCCTCTGTCAGTTGTTCTTGCACAACTTCACATAGACAGATGGCAAGATACTATTGTTTTCCTAATACTTTCTTTAATAGATACTGTATAATGTAACTTTATAAATTTTTATGTGCAAATTATATGCATTGGTTATTTAAATTTAAAATTAACAAATGCATGGAGAATTTTTTCTATGAAAACTAGTCATTGGATTTGAAACAATAATAATAATAATTGTATAATTAAAAAGAAAAAACAGTAGATATAAATTGAAATTTTAAGATATTTCTATGCCAATGGTAAAATATTTGATTATGTTTCTTATTAACAAAATAATTATAGACCAAAGTGATAAATATGTAAATTGTTTGGAAATAATGAAAAACTGTTAACACTAAGATATACTCTAATAAGAGACATATTCCCTACTGTAGTATTAGACTAAGTTGCCTGTTCAAATAAACAGCTATAGCTGGGTTAAATGAATGAATTCTTTAGCCACAATACTGCCATTTTATGTAAGCTAGATAATATTGCAGATAAAAAATTATTTTCTTCAATCTCAATATATAAAAATTCTGAATGAAAATATCTGCATGTCCCTGTGAAATATGTTCTTTTTTATCTGTATCCATTATGACAATAGGTGAATTGTGTAAATTTCATTGCTTGCATATTCTGTTTGGAATAAAAGGTATCTACGACTATGCTTTTGTTGACTTTTTTCCCCCTTTACACAATCTTAAAAAAAAGTTATTAAAACATGTTTTATTCAGTTTATTGTTGATTACAAATACCCCTGCAAAAGTCGTTTTACTGCTATACATCAAAGTTGTATAGTGAAGATGTTCAAATTATATATAAAAAACATTTAGATCTAAACTTGTTTATGAAACAAAAGATTAGAATGAATAATTAAATTTTAATTTGGATTGTGGGCATATATTGAATATTTAAACAAGTAATAATAGTAACAGAACAAAACTATATTTTTAATGAATTATCATTTTGAATATTATGACAATAGTTTTAACAAAATATTAAATATATATAAATTTATTTTAAACAATATTTGCAATACATGCACAAACAATAAAAAAGTATTATAAAAGTAATATTATTTATGTTTCATCTCAATGATTTGCAAAATTATACATTTAATCTTTAAAATTTGATTTCTGTATTTGAGTATTGACAAAATATCTTTAAATCTGAAGAATAAAACTAGAGTACATTTGAAAAATACATCTGTTTAAATTTAGACAAATAAACCTTCTACATTTAAAATGTATTAACCTTTAAAAATATAAATTACTTTAAAATACTACATAAAGAACTAAACTTTCAAAAATTTTCAAATTTAAGTACATAATTTGTATTAACAATTTAACAAAATAATGAATATATTATTTTTCCAATCAATATCACATTAATCTTTGACATTTGATAGTAGTAACATTTATTGAAATCTCACAAATCGTGGACCTCTAGCAAGTCTAGATCTTTTTATATAAACTACTACAAGTATCATAATCAGTACTAGCAGTGACAAAGTACAGCCAATGAGAATGTTACGTGATGAAGCTGAATGCGATTGGTCTCGATTGGCCTTGAGAGATTCCACTTCCAAAGTATGTGGTGTTGATGTAGTGCTAGAATTAATATCTTTAGCCTGCTGGTCTGATATCTGAAGACAATTGCTATAATTGGAATGGCTAAGGAAAGAAATAGCACATAAATGCATTCGAATGCAAATTTTATCACATGGACCATTATTTTTACCAACAGATGTGAAATTATAGTATTTTTTAAATGTATCAGATTGTCTTAAATTTTGAAACAATTTTTCAAGAGAACGAGTACTAACATCTTCCATGTTATAAGCTTTTGTAAAAGTATAAAGCAGTTCCCAATCAGTGTGATCTTTTTTGGAGGTGGAGTTATTTTCATATTCATCATTTTTCTGAAAAATATTTAACTTAATTCCATATACAATTATGAAATGCTAACATTTATCATTTACTTACTTTATTTTGAAATTTTTCATTAACCTTTGTTAGATTCAGGAAATACTGATCATAATCTAAAATCTTTCCATTTTGTCTGTTATAGTAATAAAGTCGAATTGATGGATTTGGTGAAACACTAATATTTTTCATAGCTGGTGAAATACTATGCCAGGGAGTTATAGATGGTGAAAGTAACATTGAGGATGTAACTTGATCTAAAATATTTAAATAAATATTAATATAAAAGTTATAATTATTATTCTTTGCTATAAAAATAGCAAAGAATTTGAATAAATAAATATGTTATGAAAATCAAACTTGAATTTACATATTTGACTAGGTGAATTTTATTGTGATAAAAATAAGAAAGCAATAACAAATAATTGTTTATAAATAAATACAAAAATCATTATCATCAGAAAAATTTTTTCTATGAATTATCAATATATTGTATTGACATGTTAAAAAGAAACATAAGTTTCAGAATTCAGTTTTCTTAACAATTCAACATAATAATATAGTATAACTATAATCAACTTCATTATACAGAGTCATTATAAAGGCCTTGTACAATTTTTAATATTAACTTTTATTCTATAGGAAATAAAAACAATCTGTAAAATGTTTAATTTATGGATTATTCAGAAAGTAAAACATGAATAAATTATTTTATTTGGGAAAATAAAGAAAAAAATCTACACTGAGTTATACTAAACAGTTCCAATAGAAGAGAGAGAACTGTGTGAACACTAACATTCCCATCATAAATATAATAAAACTTGAACAAATTATTTTATAAAAATAATTTACAGATTATAATTGTCTATAGAATAGAAATTATTTTGAAATTGCCCAAAAATTTTATAATGACCCTGTACAGTTCAAATAACAATTTTCTCTACAGGCAATAATATTAAATATTCAAAATATATGAATAAATATATTAAACAATTCATAATAAATGAATTATTTTAATGCATCAAGATAAAATGTATTATTACTATGTTTCAGAAATATTAAAATACTATGTAAATGCCTACTAATAAGATTTTAATTAAACTTATAAGAGAAAGTTTTCTGGATTTTGGCCTTTTATACACAGTAAGTATAGTAAATGCAAAATATTAAAGTGAAATTTTATATAATTGCAGAATTATGCAAAACAAAAGTATAATTTTAGATTCTTACCAATGCAATCTTATTTTAAATTAAGACTCAATTAACATTTTGGCATGGTAGATATTTTAATATTCTCATCTTTCCTTTTTAATCTTTGTGAAATATACTGAAAATATTCTACTTAAATTAATTTTAATCATCTCATGTTACGAATTTTTGTAAAACTAAAATTTTGTGAAAAATCAAATTCTAATTAAAATTTTTATGAACTAAATTCTTTTTATATATTTAATACTACCTTAAAATTTTTAAATATAATATATCTCTTAGTTATGTAAAAGACAGTTCCTGAAATGATTGAAAATAAATAAAAATGAGAACTTTTTAGCATGAATTTTAATATAGAATATTTCAGAAAATACTTTACTTATTTAACCACTTAGAAGTCATATCTGCTAGTCTATGTAGTTGAAGGAATTTCTTCCTCAGTCAACTCTTTCTAGCTACTATTGGTTATCCTACATTAGAGCATGGTAAAAAAGGTTGAGATTTTTTTAGCATTTCTAACAAGGCAAAGCCAAGAAAACAACAAAAATATTGAGACCTAATGGATCAATTTGGATGCAATTTCTTTTAAATGAAAGTGCACTAAAAACTTTAAATTTATTCATTTTTTATTCATATTGTTAGCTATAATACTTCATATAAACTTGCATATATTTTATAATTTTTGCATACATATTTTTGTTTAAATCCTTGTTGTTTAGCTACTATTGGGTACTTTGAATGCTCTAGCTGCTGGTAAAAAATTTTGTTATGGTATTTTAAACAAGTGTAGTTATATTCAAACACATTTGAAAATTTTTACAATTTCCAGCAGTTAAAGAACTATAATAGATTTTAGTCCTTTAACATGCAATAAGATCATATAATATTTGCAATTCTCTTATAATATTCACATTTTATAATTGCATTATTTTAGCTATAATAGTTGGCAAGAAATTTTCATAAATGTATTTTTATTTTATTTTATCAAGTTTTACCACCTTTAATACCTAAGCCACCATTAGTAAAATAAAAAAAAATACTAGTACTTAATCTTTTCCTTTAGTATCTGAGAATATGAACTATTAGAATAAAAGATGTTTTTGCAAGAGAAATAATTCCATTCACTATATTGTTAAGCATTTTCATATAGACATATGTACAGGCATCCTTTAGTTTACAAAGATTATTGAGACCTTAAAAATTGCTTATAAGATGAAAAATTGAAAACTCATTTCCCATTTTACTTTATGAACAGTATTTAAAAATCTTAACAATATATTTCCCATTAATTCCAATGTAAACTTTCTAATTGGTTCTTGGATCCAAAAAGTCATCATCAGTTTCTTTATTGATGTTAAAAGCATTCCAAAAGATTTAATATAAATATAATTATATATACTATTTATTACAATAGTTTACTATAGTTACTATTTAACTTAGTTCTTGCTATTTGACTTTGAATTTCCGAGCTGCTATCCAAATAATCTTCAAATTTAAACATAACATGGTAATAAACTTACCAATCATAGTGATTTTATTTATTAATTAAAACTTATAAAATTTTCATTGAATATTGGTTTAAATTTACATAATCATCAAAAATCTTCATTCTACAAAATTATTGTGCAAAAATAACTTAATAAATTAGTATTGATGTTGTTATAGTAATTATTTTAATAAACTAATAATATAAAAAATTTACACAATTATATTGGTTATATTTAATATATTCCAATATAACAATAAAATAAAATCATAATTCAAGTTTATGTACAAATAAAAAATATATTTGAGATTTTCACTTTATGAAGGCAAATAATTTTATATAGTTACTGCATTTTTCAATGGTTTAGTATGTATATTACAGATATTCATATTATCTGTATATGCCAAGCATTGGATTTGATACTGGATCCTCTAGTGAAAGCAGAAGTGGATTTTTCTCTTAAATCAATAATACTGAAATAAATTTGATATATTTGATACTATCACTACAGAAAATCATTGATTTAAATAAATTACATTGGATAATTGATCAATGATGAAATAATTTCTCTGAAAAATGAAAAAATAGCATATGTATAAAAAATGGTATTTGGCTGTTCACAAGCCAAATTGATTAACTCCACTTTTTGAACTTTTTTAAATTTTAGTGTCAAAGCACTTGATTGATTTAACTATTTATATTCAAAATAAATTTCATTAATAATTAGGTTTAACACTACTAAATGACAAATTTTTTTTGGCCATTGGATAAATAAATAAATTATTTCAGAAGCCAATGTGATTAACTCCAAACTCTAACGTAAATCGTTGCAATAATGCAATTCATATACTTATAAGTGTTGTGTTATACCCATCCATGGTTATGCCTAAGACATTTTTTGAGTCTACCCCTCAAAGTTAAAATTATTTTTTTACATCTTTTAACATCATTAAATTGGAAGGGTCCAGATGCATGTAGGAAATGTGTGATACCACCTACATGAAAGTCTTGTTATTATTCAATAAATTTTTTGGTTTTAATTAAGTTCTTTCTTTAGTCATCTAAGATACAACAATAAGAATTTAGTTAATTAATTTGTTAATATATAGGTCTTATTAGATAATAACAACAAGCTGTTTAGTGTTGTCTCAAAATAAAAAAATAATCTGTTATTGTTATATGTGATATATTAATAGAATAATGCCTTTGTTAAGATAAATTTTTCATAACCATAATTTTTATAAACTGCTTGATCACTTATATAACAAAAGTAAAAATGTAAATAAAACATCACATTGAACAGTTGTGAGTAAAAAAGCATAGCTTTATTAGCAAATATTTCGGTATCAAAATACTCTCTTCATGCTACAAAAATTAGAAAAGAACACAACATGGAATAATGTGTGCTGTGATAACTCTCCTGGACTTTTGATAACTTTCCTGGATGAACTTTGTGATAACTCTCCTGGAAATGTCCCAAATGTCTTGGAAATGTTATTTGAAAATGTCCGGCTGTGATAACTCTCCCAAGTTATCACAGCCAGACATTTTCAAATCAGACATGAAATTATACATTAGATATGTTGATGACATCATAAACTGTATGGCAAAATGAATCTAAGAAAGACCAGTTCCAATCTGCACTTTCACTCCTATCCTATGGTCTTAAACTTTAAAAAGTCCAGGAGTGTTATCACAGCACACATTATCTGGGTATAAGTCTGAAAATAGAACAAGCTCAACTTAAAATGACAGTCTATAGGAAGCCTACACACCAACAAATTCTAATACCTAGATGGTCCTCAAACCCACCAGCTTACAAAAAAGGGCTTTTAGATCATTTCTTAAAAGAGCATTTTAAAACTGCCCTGACCACCAAAACCTGAGTAATGAAATTAATTACATCTATGAAATTGGCCATCAACATAGATATCCAAAAAGTTTCATAAAACCCATACATAACCATATCCAGCAGGTACCAGTACCAAAACCACCTACAAGATCTGAGCCAACTACAAGTGGCCCCCAAAGAATATCAACCCATTCCATTTGTTCTTGATAAGCTTAACACCACTAAGGAAATAGCAAGATCAGATGGCAAAAAACCAGTCTATCGGCAAACCTCCACTATCTTCAATAAACTTAGGAATGAAAAAGATAAGAGGCAAGACTGAGAAAAGAAAGGAATATATAAAATATTGGTCACCTATGTTAACACTCACCAACAGGCATCTTTTAAAGGAGTTACCACAAGGACCTTGGAGCTAAGATTGAAGGAACATAAAAAAGATATATCAAAAGGAAAACTTTCCACTGCCCTGGCAACTGAAGCATTCAGTGACAACTTCCAGACATCTTGGCAGGATGCCAGAATAATTAAACCTATAACTGCACAATCACAAGCAGTCTTGCTAGAATCCTTGCAGATACACAAGGCAAAACATAATGAACAAATCCTGAATGATAGACCCACTATTCAATTACCATAAGGCTGGGCATACCTACTAGAAGAATGGGAACTCCTTACACCATAAACACCACTGCAGATGATTCTTAGTCATGCTTGATAGCATTGCCACCACTTGGCTAAGGCTTTTATCATCTTTTTATGCATTATTAATTTTATTAAATATTTATCTTTGTTATTCTTAGTGTTTTAAACTTTTAGATTTTTATATACCTAAAATATTTAACCTTGTTTTTTTCTTTGTTGCTATACCATTGTAACCGATGCCAACCAATACCTATTAGAATTTTTGGTTCCATGTTCTATTCTTTTCTGTTTTTTGTAGCCTGAAGAGGGTATTTTGATACCAAAAACATTTGCTAATAAAGCTATGCTTTTTACTCACAATTGCTCAATGTGATGTTTTATTTACATTTTTACTTCTTTGTTAAATTTTTTTATTTTTATTCAAAGTAAAAGATGATTAAATACAAAAATAAGATGGACCATAAGGAGACTCTACCATGACTAAAGGTTGGTTCCCATAAATGCAGAACTGTGACGGAAAATATACGCATGATAAAAGAAGTGCGGTTTTGATGTCAAAATGCAACATAAAAACAGCTATCATCAGGAGTTTAGATGGATTCAATTTTTCTGTCACAGTAAAATCTATTGAGGTAATGTCTGCCAATGAAATCAATGCATTTTGTAATATTGAATTGTTGGCAACCTTGACTGAGTCAAGATGGTGTGATTCTCTATGATTATTTCTTAACTCCTTAAATCAAATTTGCATAGAAATCTCGTTTTTATCTCTTCTTATAAATATCTTTGATCCAACATTCTCTCTTCCTCAATTTTGTTTCAGTTTCTTCATTTACTGCAGCTATTAACATCTTTTCATAAACAGTGAGTGCCTTTTGCTGCTTAGTGTTCATTTTGTTTTACATAAAATGAATCATTCGAATAGCGCTAAGAATCTTGGGGAAAGCATAACTTACCGCAACTGTAGGAACCAGCAACCAGAATTACCCCTGTAGCAGTTTTGAATATTCTGCTTTCCGTGGTGGCTAGTAGGAACCAATCTTAACTCTTTACATTCAGTCTAATTCTTGCAATGCTCAGATGTAATTTAGCAATCAAGCTTTTATTTAACATTTGAAATATATACTATATTAATTTCATTTTTAAAATATTTTGAACACTGAATTCAATGATATTAATTATTTTTTATTTTCACTTGATCAAATCAATTAACTTCCTCAGTTAAGCAAAAATTTAATAATAACAACAATTACTCCAAGGATATACTTTATGCTTTTTATATTTTGTTAGATTAAACTTATACCTGTAATAATACCTTCTACAATGTTTATTTGAATTTACATTTTAAAAAGAATTTTAAAAGACAATGCATATTATTTTATCATTTTTCTCTACTTTTTGTTTTGTGGAATTAATCAATTTGGCAAGTGAGTGACTCATATATTTATGCAGTTCTTTAAATCAAAATTTCATAAACGGTTATCTGCAATGTTATTTTAAATCACATCAAAATTAATTGACTGTATATAATTATATTATATATAATTAGTTAATTTTATCAGTTAAAATTTCTGCAATGTTTTAACATTAAAAGAGAAACTGGTGATATCTTTTGAACCCAAGAACTTAGAAATTTTTACACTGGAATTAATGAGAAATGAGTTTCCAATTTTTCACTTTACAGTTTTATCGTCCCAATATCTTTTGTAAACTAAGAGATATCTTTATATACATCTATATGAAAACAGTTAATAATTCAGTGGATGCAATTATTCCTCCTGTATATTGCAAAATGTATTACATTCCTCAGATACTAAAGGAAAAGAAATTGTCTACATATTATTTTGTGGTGGCTTAGAAATCATTGATGAAAAATGAGAGCACAAGTTTTAATGTTTTAAATATTTTTTGGAAATTTTTTAATATCATGTTTAAAAATTTAAAGTTTATTCAAATATCAGAGGATGAAGAACTTCTAAAATATCTTAAAATAAGTATATTTATGCAAACTTTCTGCCAAGACTGATGCTACTATTTAGAATGAAAATTCTTGAGGATGCTGTTTTTAAAATTTCAATTGCTCTAGGTCCATTATGGCTGAAAAATTTGCTTTTAAAGTTAGATAATTATATGGTTTTTCAATTTTATTGTGCTATTCTGAGCCTTCTATATACCGACTTTTGATATGCTTTTTTGTAAAAGCTTATTATTAATATACAGGGTGATTCAAAAAGGTTGTGCCAAAATTTATAGACTTGCAGAGGATAAAATTCCAAGTAAAAAGTGTAGTTGCATTTTTTGAGGTTCCATTTAAAAGATAATGCACAGAGTTTTGTGATGTCATTTCCGATTCAGTCAAAAATTACTTTTAAAATATATTTGCATCTTTAAATTCATCTATAAATTTTAACTATTTAAAAGCTATTTTAAAAAATTTAGAGCATCGAGAACAGATTGTTTATTAAATTAATGACTGATATTTAAATGAAAAGTAATTTGTTTTACAAATGTAGCATTGATTTTTGAACAGCAATTTAACTTTTGAAAAGGATTATGTTCAAAAACAAATGCTGCATTTATAAAACAATTGCATTTCATTTAAATAATCAGTTGCTAATTTAATAAACAATCTGTTCTCAATGATCTAAATTTTTTTAAGATAGTTTTTAAGTAGTTAAAATTTATAGATGATTTTACAAATGCAAAAAAACATATTTAAAAAAAATTTTTTTTAACTGAATCAGAAATGACGTTACAAAAAACTTTGGCACATTATATCTTTCAAACAGAGGCTCAAATCAAAAAACACAACTAGACTTTTTTACTTAGAATTTTATTCTCTACAAGTCTATAAATTTTGGCACAACCTTTTTGAATCACTCTGTATAATCACAATTATATATATATTTTGAAGCCATTGTATTATATTTAACATTCAAATTTAAATATGTTAAATGATATGTATATACTTTGTTTAGATCCAGCTTTAATTTAGGTTGTATTAATGGATTTATACTGCATGATATGAATTAATCTTTCATTTAATTATTAAGAAAAATCTTAAAAAAAATAAATAAATAAATAAAAATAAAATTTATTGTTCTAGTGCTGTTGCTTTTTTAATAACCTTTGGAAAGGTTATTAAAAAAGCAACAGCATTAGAATAATTAATTCTGTTCAAACGTAGAAAAGTGAATATGAATTAAAAAATCATTGATGAAAAATGAGAGCACAAGTTTTAATGTTTTAAATATTTTTTGGAAATTTTTTAATATCATGTTTAA
>WUQG02448203.1:0-13096 GCA_011317285.2 Androctonus mauritanicus | reverse complement strand
CATACATCTGCGCCCGTATAAAAGTTCATATCTGGGAGAGGTTCCTCTCCCAGATATGAACTTTTATACGGGCGCAAATGTATGCTTCACGGAATGCTTATAAGTGCTAGAAGATAAAGTAACTTTATAAAAAAAATCTATATTCAAATTCTCCATTAGATCTTTTTTTACAGATATTTGAATTTTTTTCATTTTTTAGTTGTGATGCTATATACTTATTGGAAATTTCCCATGGGTGTAACGAAGACAAAAAATTGAATATAAGTATCCTAGAGCATAATAAATAACACCCATCGAATTTGGTCCAATCAGTTTGAAGATTTGAAGAAATGATTGATATTTCTCGATCATACTATATAGAATATGCTGTCATATTCTATATAGTATTCTTCATGATAAATATTCTCCATTTTATAAAGATTCAGGTAGTTCTTGACTTAAGTCGGCGATGAAATTTGATATTTTTCTAATTAGTCAATTCAGTTCATGAATTGGAATCTCTCCTTTCCCAATGATAGCATATACACTAAATCATTCTTTTTTATCTAATTCTTTTAGTTTTTTGTTCTTTATGTTTACTAAGATAATACATTGTGGTGTTCTAGTAAACATTAGAAGTTATAAATCCATAAATTTTGGCCATTTTCGACTTCGGATCGTTCCGACTTAGGAAGGTGAGAGGCGGAACAGAACTACATTGTAAGTCGACGAGTATCTATATTTTCAAATACCTGGTAGAATTTTATCTGTATTTTGTTTATAATTTGTTGAATTGAAATTTTTATTAAACTAAGAGACTGAATGAAAGCACAACTCACCCGTGCACAGGAGGATATAAACGAAGTGTTTCTTTGAATACTTGATCCATATATTGTAACTTCTGTATAGAATCGTAATCTAATTCAGCCTGCAGAAAAATATGGAATTCATATTATATTACATTCATCATCAGTTCTGTCATTTTGTGCTTTTACCTCTTTCTCTAACAATTCATTTACTTCCTTTCTAATTTTGTCTTGTACATCTGGAAAATTAGCCAACATTTTAGTAATGAAGGCAAGGGCTGTGCTACTCGTTCCGAATCTAAACATTAAAACAATATCGACATTAATATTAAAACGATTGGAATGGTATGAAGTGAAAAACAATTTTCTTATACCCAGCGGCAAGGAATAAAAGTGAATTTGCTACCATCTCATTTGTAGTTAGTGATCTTGAACTAATAACACCTATTGAGAAATATAAAAAAAAAAAATCAAGTAATAATCAGAGTTTCATAATTCTATATAGATAATTGGACTTGCCCTTTTCTGTTTCTTTAATTTCACTTGTTTCTTTTCCTGTGTTATCATCTGCAGTTAATGTTTGGTAATCGAAATGAATTTTTTCTTTGATCTTTGCATCGATCAATAACTGAACGAAATCTGGTCTTTTATACTAAATGAAATAATAATATAACATGACTGTTAAAGTAGAAATACATAAATCATTATATTACATTTACCATTGGATTGTTTTTGCGATATTCGACGATCGCTTTACCCTGTTCCAAAAATCCTATCAATGGATTGGAGCCTCTGTTGATAATTATTCTAGAAATTGTTCGGAGGATCCACACCAGTGGTTGAAGAAGGACAAATGAGCCTAATAATATATAATTATATATTTTAATATTTATGAAATAAATTTATAACTATGCTAATTTCTAACAGTTTTAAATTGCAAAGAAATGGTAAAATAGTACAGGGCCTATTGCTGTTTGCGAAGGTAATGGTAAATTACAATAATTTCTTTATGTATTTTCAAAAAGTAATCGAGTTATTATAATTAAAATTTTCTATTTATTAATATTTTGTGTATTATAAGATAACAATTAATATTTATTAAACTATGTTATTTAGTACAATTCAAACTTAAAAATATCGAAGTTTCATAACTTTTAGTCTGTAAATCTATCCCATAATCGAACAAATCCCATTTTCACTTAATTGGAATTACTGATAGAACCAATTGTATAAGATGGCAGGCAAGAGATGAAACTCCTCTTCATATTTTTTTGAATGTGTAACCTTGAAAGGGCTACACATCGACAAAAAATGTGAAGAGGCGTTTCATACTGTAGTACAACAATACTGAAGTGAGTATTACAGTAGTGTATAAAACAGATACTTAGAATGAGTGCTGTATTGTGTGAAACTTATTACAGTACTGCTACAGTATCTTTCAGAGCTACAGTATGATCTAAAATTGAATTTTCCTACATCGAAAGATCTTTTTATGATCGTATTGAAGAAAATACTATACTGTACTCTACATTGTATATATATATATGTTTGGAAATCTAATATTATAATGCTGTTAGAGCTGCACAATAGTTCACAAAGTGTACGTAGTGCTAAATCTATTTAAAATCCCATTTCTCACTATTACTACATCAGTAATCTGTTTATTTCTTACTTATTTTGTTTCAAACTCATAAACAGGAAACAGTATTTTCGAAAAATAAATTTTTAAGACAAAGTATAAAAATACGACTCAAAAAGATATTGAATAATTAGCATAATATCTTTGATGTATTTGTTTCATTCATGATACAGCAAAAGCGGATAAGTAATTAAAACTGAAAATTCAATATTTTCTTTGTTGTTAAATATTAACAACAAAGAAAATATACTTGTACGTTTTAGAAGGACGTACAGTACATATGCCTTTTCATTTTCATTCAGTTATCTCCTGTTCGATTTTTATTTATTTCATTCATTTATATAACACATAAATTATCTATTTGTATTTTATTGTATCTCGATCTGTTCAGATATAGTTCAATCTCATTGCAGTTAAGAAATTATTTGTATGAATGTTATGTAGATGGATATTTCTTTCTGAGAGAGAGAGAGAGAGAGAGAGAGAGAGAGAGAAAGGGACAAAAACTTGTCAAATATTATACTATTATCCGACTGAAAATATTTTTAAGAACTTGGAATAAACTGATAACACTGTACTTTAAGTAATTAAAAGAATAAACATTAAATATTAAAATAATAAAATATTCAAAATGCTTTGATAATTTAATAAAAGTAAAATAGCATCAATAACTTTTCCATAATCGAATTTTCATTCAATTTTCTAGACGATACTAATACTTAAATCTTACATAATTATATGACACGAGTGGTAAAGCTATTACCATACTTATCTGACGATAGCAGAGTTATTGTGCATATTATGCAGTAATAATTATCTAATAATATATATAGGGTGAGTTCGGGAGAGTTGAAGCATGTTTTACTTGAAAGACCATAAAATCTAGAATATGAGAGGCAACGATTTTTCATTTGTCATAATATAGCCTTGCTTTTTGACTACACTTTGAGTATTTTGTCATTTAAATATCTTAATAAATGTAAGCACAAAAGTAAAATTTTTACAAAATGAGATTTAGCTCATCTCTCTCCAAGGGATGGGAGATTTGACCATGTCCTAGTAACTAGGGAACAAATGAAAAAATATATAAATTTTCTCTACCTTACATCAAGAAATAACAATGTTTACATACGAGAATAGTTACAGGCCATATTTTGATTGAGGTTTTTAAAAAAATTACCAAAAAATGGAACATTCAATAAACATGAATGAGATCAATTATTTTTCAAATTAGTCATTTATTAAGTAGTAAGAACTTAAATATCAACTTGAGAAAAATGGAGGTAGAGGCAGGCGAAAGAAGTATTGGGAATTAGTAGTTAGGACTGATTTAAAGGAGTTGGGAATTAGTGAGGATTTGACGAGGAATAGGAGAGAGTGGAAGACTAGAATAGCCCATCCCGATCCCTTTATTAAAGGGAAAAAGGTTTGATGACGACGATGATGATTGAAACTACAGATAGAAAGAAAAACCTGCAAAATCAAAAATAATAATATAATGTGAAGTAAATTCCTGGCATAGCTCTGCCTACTTGTCTGCACAATCGGGACGAAAAAGTTCTCATATCTTTTCCTAAAAATTAAAATAAAATAGTTACTAATAAAATTATTCGGCTCCTCCTGAGCAACAGTGGGGAGAGTTGATCAACTGATCATTTCTCCCCATTTCGAGTGGCTTAACTCTCCCATCACTGGCTAACAGATTATGATACAGTTTTTCAAAAAAAAAAAAAAAAATGAAACTAACATGTAAGACGGTAAAAACAATTTGACTGCATAAAACTACGATAATAAATGATTCGATTTACATAAAACATTTGTACAAATCTTGGTATATAAAAGAATGACGATGTAATAAACAAAAAAATTTCTTTTTACTTCTGACACTGAAAAACACGTTTTCTTCGCTCAAAACGGAAACGTTCTACCGATGATCATTTTGTCAAATGGCGATGGTAGCAAATACTGATCGGAACGTTATAGCTTTTCAATCACTCAATTACCGCAAAAATTAACTGAGATATTTGAAGTGATTCAAAGTCTCCATGTGGTCAGGTCTCCCGAATTCCCCCGATAATTGCAATTTTTTTAATGTTTTGTATTAGTTTACGCTTATTTACTGTTTATATGGATTTTTTTGTTCTTATACCTAATTTGTGTGTGTTTATAGTCCTGACTTCTGTCCACAGGATTTCGTAAATAATATTCCACGAATAGCAGCATTTTTTTTATCCAACTTTTATGCGTTCAGCAGGAAACTCTTATCAGTTCCTTTTTAAAAATGACGGAACATATTAGATAAATAACGAATTATTATTCGTTATTTATCTAATATAAGTGGAATTATTTAATTATTTCGTTTTATTTTATAAAGAAAATACTTCATTCTATAGGCATTCCCTATTTTACAAGATGGGATATCCTAATTACAGTATTCATTATAAATTAAAAACTTCAGGTAATTAAAAAATGTAAGCAAAAATTATTTACGGAGGACCAAGAGATTAAAAAACAACTAACATTTTCAGTAAGGAAGCGAAAATAATAATAAAAAATCACATTGAAGTAGAGAGATCAATAAGACATTTTAAAATTACATCGAATATAAAAATTTTTAAAAATATATAAAAAATATTTATAATAAAAAAATTTACGAATAATACAATAGAAATATTAAAAACAGTATATATATCAATATTTAAATGACTTCTATTCAATAAAATGAAAAAAAAAAAAAAACAGAATATATCGGTTCCTAAACTTATGTTTTGCAGTACAAGACATAGGAAAATCAAGCATTTTCAATCTTTGTCTAGCAAGTGCTAGGCAAAAGAAAGGAAGAATTATGGGCTGCAGCACACGCTCCTGTTCAATCAAAGAGTCCCCTCTACATTCAAAAAGAATAAAAATAAAAACAATATATATATATATCTTTACATGTGGAGTGCTCCAGACGGTAGAGGACAAATACTTGTAGAAATAAAGGGTGGTTAATGCTGAAGACGGTTGACTTATAGGTGGCGAGTTGTAGTTTTACTATCGTCAGAAAAACACTGTCTTTAGTCCTTTAAGATGGTGGACAGATACAAAGGAAGATCGCACCAAATGAATAAATAGAAGAACGGCTACAATGACGACGTCCCTCCTTTTTCTTTCTGTATGAATTTGACAATATGGTTCCTCTTCTCTAGGTTCCGATGTAATCAGTATCACTGCAAACGGTAAAGAATTAACTTCGACCAACTTGTATAAAATTCTATATTCGATCCCTTGTCTTCGTGGCTGGAGAACCACACTTGGACAGTCTGGTCAGTTACAGACTTTTGAATGACTCCCCGATTATTTTTATGTAGTCTAACTAACACCTCTCTCTCCTTCCTCGGAGAAAGATGTTTCTTCCGCGTTTTTCTCCGGTTACATTCCTTACTTCTCATCTTCACACCACTTGCGTGTTATTCGATTCTCTCCCGTCATCATAATTCCTTTATTTGTTTTATTTCAATTGTGGAAGTCGGATAACCTCGGACTGGCGAAAATGATAAACAACTGGGTCTTTTATCGTTCAAAAGTGTCACTCGTTGATAAATTACGATTTGGTGGAGAGTGACATCTTCCGAAAAGTCCGAACTTTGTGTCCTCGCAACATTTTTTGTTTTGTAAAATAGACCTATGATCTTTCACATCTATTTTGCGTTCAATTAAGTTTCGATAAAACACATATATATACAAAATATATATCTATTGAATTTAATTTTAAATATTATTTTACCATATGGGAGAGAGGAATTTATTTAAGGTAAATTGCAATTTTTATTTTAATTTTTTTGTTTTTTGTTTAATTAAAATATGTAAATAATTTTTAGTTAAATTTTATGTAAATTTTGCAGTACATGGTTAAAAGACTGAAGAGGGCGTTACGCCGAAATGCATTTCTTCGCCATGGCAAACTGCAAGATATTTTTGAGATTTGTATATTTGGGAATTTTAAGATTTGTATATTTGGGAATTTTAAGATTTTTTTAAATTTGTGTTCAGCTCGTTGCAAACAATACGTTGTTAATAAAAAAAAAAGCTGTTCTACAAAGTGGCCTAAAAAATGTTATATTTTTAAAATAATATACATCGCTCTAATCCTAATTTAATTATAGAACTATTTTACAATTTTTATGATATTCAATATAGAAGTTAAAGATGATTCTGATGTTATATATTTTAATCCCTTTAACCAATACAAAATAAAAGACTCTTTCAGAAAATAGGGGATTAATTCTTTCCAGAACTTTTTCCTTTCTTGATTCTTTTCCCATTTCAGAATGAAATTAGATATAGCACAGTATATGAATTAGGTTTGTTTACTCATTCTTCTATTCCTTCCGTCTGTGTGTATGTCTGAACGATATTTCGTTTAAATATTATCAGATTTTTGAATAAAATTGGCATATGTTATTGAGACAAAATAGAGAACCAAATCTATTGAAAGTATTAGATATGGAATCATATGATGCCATGTGCCTATCTGCCAATACGATATCTCTCACAAATAACATCCAATTTGAATGAAATTCATATAAATTAGCGATCTTCACCAGAGAATCGATTGTGTCGAGGATAATCGAAATCGAATCATTATTACATCAACATTTTCAATTTTAAAAATGCTGTAAAATCGAATAATGGAAAGGGTCAGAGGATTGTTTCGAAGAGTTTTTAACTAACATATCTGATATCTCATTTAAAATTATACGATTATACGTTTTTTGCTTAATTTTTATTATATCATCACTATCTTAATAATTACAAATTTTATTTTAAGATAAGATTTTTTATAATCATAAATAAAATTTTAACAGTATCCTAACTCAAAAATTATGTAAATTAACTTAAAAACTTTACATGAAGTTAATAAAAATTTTAAATATTAAAAAAAAAAATCTTGATTTTCACTTATACGATATCAATAATAAAAATGCTACTTTTTTGTAGCCAAGAAAATTAAAAATAAACAGATAAAACATATGCATTCCGTTCTATACAAAATTACTATCAAAATCGATAGGACTGATCTCAACATAAAAAGTTGGATTTTTAACAAACAATTGTTAAAATTTGAAAATAAAAGCTTTGTTTATTATTTGATCCTTTCTTTTCTGAATTACAATTCTTTCTAGAAACTACTGTTTCAAATACATTCTCTTAAAAATAAACAAATAAAGAATTTGATGTAAAATGCGATACTGTACTTTGCAATACTTCTGATGGACTTTCTATGTTCTTATTTTTATTTTTTATTATTATAAAATACACAAAAACAATGCTTCTGTGTAAATATATATATATATATATAGATATAAATTTTAAAATCTTCTTAACATTTCGATTTTTTTGCGTTACATTCGCGCAAAGCCGTATGAATCCATTACAGAAATTTCGAGATTGGATTTTACTTCTAGGAAAACTATTAGAGAATACGTAACACGAATTTTTTTTTTGCAGATTAGATATTTCATTTATAGATTTTTTTTTTATTTTTTCGATAAATGAAAAAATTTAAAACACGTTAAAAAATATTTCAATTATTAAAATTTCAGAAAACGATTTTTCTTAATGTAAAAATAATGAAAAAAAATTTTTTTCGACACTAATTATCTAAAATATTCATTGGGGATTACGATAACGTGGAACATTAAAACTTATCGCCAGAAAAATCTTGCATAAACTTAGCATAATTATATAAGTTTGACATTGAGAGAAGTTGTTTTAATTATCTGCACTACGTAGAATTAGTTCGAAATAAGTGTAAACGAAAAAATTAATTATAAAATATTTATAATTACCGTATTAAAAATGGTTTGCAAACATTAATACTTCCCTGCAAAACTTTATAAAAATAAACCTACAATTCATTTTATTCGAGTTATAATCAGTGTATAAATCACTTACTTAAACAACTTTTTAATATCTCGCCATTTAATAAATTGATTTCCTGTTCCAAATGTAGAAGTTGAAAATATTTTTTTTTCTTTTTAACTATACTATTTCAATGAATGAATTCTAAGAAACAATAAAATTACATTAACACGAAACTTAACTCTTAATCAACCTACTTAGAAAGTTTGTTAACAGAATGTACTTATTTTGATAGACTACAACAAATGAGGAAAGTTTAAATGTATCTCTCCATTCAGCAATTTAAGTTACAATGCGGAAAAAGCAGAAATAACAAATTTTAAGAGAAATATTATAATTTTTTTTCGTTTAAAATTTGTTATTTATATTTTAAAGTATTAGAAAAAATATATATATAAGACTTATATATTTCCGTAAGTATACTAGAAATTTTATACAGAAGTTATAATAAAAGATATAACCATAAAATATGGTTTCAAATCCTATGGAAATCTCTTTAAACTGTTACATAAATATACAGTAAAGAAAATAATGATCGAACCGGTCAAATTTATTATAAACTTAAGTTTAAGTTATAATGCTTAAGGAAGTATAATTTTCTCGTATTGCATTGGGATTATAGGCATTTCTTCTAAAGAAACCCTAATATATTTTATGTTAGTAATAAAATATCTGAAAATAAATTAATGTATTTTTTCAGAAAATATATATTATTTATAAAAATTTCTGTTTTAGTAAGAATATATTTTGCGAAATGATATGTGATCTTTCACAAGTAAATCTTGTATAAAAAAAAAAAAATTATATTTTGAGATGTTTCATTAATATCAACACATTTTAATATTAAACATGGTTTACGGTATTTTAATACAACAGATTAATCTTTCCATTAATCAATATTTATATAGGAAATGTCTATATTACGCACAGTCATGTAAATTCCATAGATTTGCATTTGGCTTTCATCATTTACGCTTCAACTTCATCATTTACGCTTCAACTACATCCATTTACACAATGATACATTTGAAATTTAAAGTAAAACAATCATCACATTTCCATTTTTATATTTAGAATAGAGAGAGACCATTTAGAGAGAAGAAAGTATAGGGCAAGGTGGTCATTAAAAGTGGAAGAGACAGAGAATTGTTAAGTAGCGATAAAACAATGTACTTTGCGTGAGAGGCTGACAAATTCGTTGCATGTCACAGGATTCTAATTTCAATCGAAAGTTCCCCTCATGCAGCTTAGATGCCAAACTGAACTTGGATATCCAGACCAACCTCTCTCGTTCGCTAATTATCGAGCAAGTCATAAAATTAGAAACCGAGTCACGCATACCCATTTATTGATAAGGCAAAAAGAAAAAAAAAGAAATACGAAATGATAAACCTGTCTAATGAAAACAATTGCAGCGCTATCTTATTTTTTCACATTGATAGATACAAGTTATGATTAAAATATCCATTAACATATATTAATCATAATACGGTTTTTATTTATTTTTTGATAAATTATTCCAGATAAAAAAAAAAAAAATTTTAAACTAAACGACCCCGTCGTATAAATTCTTTCGTCTGATGAAATATTAAAATTTATTTTTATAAATAAATTTTATTTATTAAGTTACGTTATACATATAACCGTACTGTTAATAACTACAAAAATTTTTTTTATCATCATCAAAATTTCATCACTGAAAATATTTTTGGACGAGTCACTCTTGTGACACTTCTAAGACCATTATCAGGTCGGCAATTATTTTAAGTGTTTCTTAAACAAATTTTAATACTTTTTTTTTATTTTTACTATAAATAAACCTTAAAAAGCGATAAATAAAAATTAGAAGTTCTCGGAATAAAACATAAACATTTTCGTTTAAAGATAATGTTTCAGAAAAAAAAAAAAAAAGTTGAGAAAAATTGATCAATCAAGGACTACAAAGAAATGATTGTTTGTAGTAGTGAATCAGTTTCGGTAAATGGTTTCTTTGCTAATTTGTCAAAACATGAAAATAAAAAAGGTGTTAGATGATTTAGGAATTTCAATTGGTCTCAATCTATTTGTTAATTAGTCTCTAAAAGAAAATAGAAAAAAAAAAATCTGTTAAACAACTTCTTTTATTAGTAGCAGTTTTCTTAAATTTTAAACTGGAAAATTTTTAACGAGACCGCAAACACAAAAGGCATGAGAATAAAAAAAAAAAATGAAAGTTATGTATCTATTTAATTTTTTAAAAAATCTATTATTAAGTTTGGTTTCCATTAAAAAATATATACACTGCGTATATCTTGTTGTCAGTGAGATTTTGGCATCTCTGACATTCAAAGAACTCCTTTCTTTAAAGTTAAAAATAGGAAATTTCTCAACAGAAATGATAGAATACAATCGAAAATTTTAAGTTAGAAGTCAAAACATGATGATGTTACAAACTATACACTCTTAAGATATCTAATATTTGACAGGATAAATACGCGGAAAAATTAATGCGAAATGTATATAACTAGTCAAAAGTTGAAAATCTTCATAAATTAAATATTAAAATTTTTGAAGAAAAACATGAGATTACTTTTATAAAATTTTCGGTGATTAACGGGATTATTCGATATGCAAATTAAAATATAATTAAAAATAAAAATAAAAAAATGAATAAAAATTTTTATTAAAATATATATATGCAAAAATAAAAACAAAAAACTAATAACAAAATTGATCGCAAGTAATACCGATAATAAAATAAAAAATTTGGAAAGAAAGAAGAAAAAACAACGATATCTAAAAATAAAAATGAAACGACAGAAGATCTGTATTTAATTTTAAAACCAGAATTTTTCACTGTTTTAATTAAAAATATTTAAAAAAATAAATTACGCAATTTAGAAACAATTCATAATTAGGTTCTTAAAAATCGCATAATTTAATTTTTAAATTTATCAAATATTTTATTCATTATACCGGTTAGAATTTTTTCGTATTTTATTATCGTCCAAAATAGGAATTTTCTTGAGTTTTTACAGGTTACCTTATTTCCTGCTTTGAATTTTAAACAACTTCTGGCATTCTGAGATCGCTGTTATCTTAATAAACTACTTTATAATAGTCTAACGTTGCTCCGCATACTATGAATCTACTTAATGATAATAAGAACGTAATAGATAGGATATAATAATAATAAAAATAAGCCGAATTACTCAAATTCAAATGATAAATGGCACATTAGAATACGCTCCTTTAACTCATATTTAATCAGCTTATCTCACCAAGAATAATTAAAAAAAAGAAAAAAATTCAATTTAACATTATTTATACAAATAAATAATTTAATTTTATCTGACGTGAGGCTATAATAATTAATTTTTTTTTATTTCCACACGTATCTAACCTGTAATAATTAATAAACACTTTTAAGTACCGTGAGTTTTAAAAAATTAAAACTTTCATGCTACGCTAAACAATAACGCATTCTTTTAATTTTCTCGAATGTTTAAAATTTATTAAACAAAACGTTTTGCTATTTCACTTCTTATATTGTCATTTTTATTTAAAAAACAAAAAACAAAAACTTGTGTTATTACAGAACGACATTTAGTTATCTTTTCTTGTGAGAAGTGTAAGAAAATATATATATCGAAAGAAATTTAACTCGGTTGTTAACGTTAATTATAAAAAATCGAAGACTTACAGCTTCTAAAAATAAATGATATAATAATAATAATAATAAATTCATAAACTAGAAAATAATGAAAAGTATTTTCAAATTAGACCCTCTGTTTGACTTTTTGTACAAAAATAACCAGTTGCTTGACAGATAATGAACAGAACAGATGAACTACGTAAATTTCAAGTTTTAATGAATAGTTTTCTGGCCTTGACTTGAAAAATGCAGAATTAAAAAAACCGCATTCAACACCGAATCAATTTTGAAAATATACGATTGTTGTCTCTTTTTTATATATCTATATATATATATTTATGTTTATCTTCCTTAACGACACATTTTCGTATTATTATTATTATTATTATTATTATTAACGCAACTACGTAATTATGTTAATACAAATGCATAATAATAAGATTCCATCTCGGGATTTTACCTAACTTTATAATAAACAATAATTATGCATATATAATAGTTTGAGAACTTTACATAAATCAACTGTTTAATTTATAATTTTGAAATTTATCTATTAATATTACTAAAACTAAACCGTTCATTAGTATATCGTCGCTTATGATCCTTATACGGTAGAAAAAGTTATTCGACTCCTATACGGAATCGAATGTCCATGTGGGTGTATAATCATTAAAAATATAAAAAAAAAAGTTTCTTTAATATTGTCATTCTTTTTTTATGATGTTCGCCTATAATTCTTCTAATTTGTACAGTGCAGTATAAGGACGTATAAAATTCGTCTAATATTTTTGTACTGTATATTATGAGAGAATATGAAATATTTTTGCTTGCTTTAAAGGTGTTTTTCGTGTTTTTAAGGTTAACAGGTAAAATAATAATAAATAATCCTATTGAACGGTGACTTTTTCAACAAAGAATTTATCTAATTCGTCAATTTATATAAGTTAATAATTCATAATTTTTTATTGATCAAAACTGTCAAATGAAAGAGAAAACTCCCATTTTTTGTATGTTTGTATGTATAACATATATACGTATATATGTTATACACACAAACATGTTAGTGTGTTGCATATATACGTTAAGAAATCCAAATGGGATTCGCCTTTAGGTCCAGGAACCAGTAACTCT
>WUQG02448192.1:0-13096 GCA_011317285.2 Androctonus mauritanicus | reverse complement strand
CTAGCTCTCCGCAGGCCGGACAAAATCTGTCCGCGGGCCGGATGTGGCCCTCGGGCCGTAGTTTGGAGACCCCTGATTTAGAGCATTAAATCCGATTTAATTGAATATTTTTTCATTTTAAAAAATATATTTTAATTATAAATTTATTTTTAAAATTTAAAATATAACTATACTACAAATCTTCAGTAATAAATAAAAAATCAAACTTATATATAATGTAGCACACAAATATATAAATATAAAGTAAGATAAAACTGCTTGAGAACTGCAGAAAATTAGAATAAATTTCATGATACTTAACAAAAATGTAATGAAGATATAGGTCTCAATAATATGAATGGATAGAAGCTGCGATTGAAAACATTCAATGCCTACTATAAATACATTTTTTAAAATCAATTTTGTTACATCCAAACGAAAAAAACGGAATGTAAGGCTTTTATGGCCGTTATTAGAATCGAATTAACATAACAGAGTAAAGATGAATTATTTATATATCTATTTTAGATGATTATCTAAATCGATATTTTATAACAATCGAAGTGAGTGCTGTCTTAGACGACTACAAATAACTAAATTTGGAAGAATCCAATCATTTTTACCGAGTTGTCTACTGATAATGTGCATGCTAGAGTAGCTAATCAATAATTTCCATCATAATTTACATCATCTAAAAACCAATTCAACGATATACGCTACTGTTAAATTATACGCTCAATCCTAGGAAAAAATAAATAAATTTTCTTTTCTCAACGAAAGATATATTTAATACGTTATATTTTTTTGTAAGCTTTCAGTTTAACGAATAAAAATATTGTAAATTGTTATCAGTAGATTTTAAAAAGAATAAAACATTAAATTATTTGCGATTTCACTATTAGATTAACCAAAGAAAAAAAATCTATAGCAAAAACTTATAAAAAAAATGAAGCGTTATCATTAAATATATTAAAGTAGGATAGCCAACCAAAAAACCAAAGTTCTCACGACTTCTCTATCTTACCCCCACAGACAGGGCCGGAACCATGGCTTTGGTGAAAGGGTTAGGAAAATCGCGACAGACAGACATAGGGGTCTTGCAGCTGCGCGAGGAGCGGTAACAAAGGGTTACAGCAGACATTATCTCATCGACCAGCAGGTGGGTGCAATGTGTGGTGAGGGAAGTAAAGCCTCTTTCTACCAAGCATCAGGACGAGTCTAGAAAAGAAAGAGTTGACTCTACCGTTTCATCCTGAGGGGGAGAGGAATTTTTTCCCCGTGTTGTAATTAACCCTTTGGATAGATCTACAAGGCACTAGGTACGTATAGACTTTTATTTTAAAGAAAAAATAATTCATCGTTTAAATTTAAACATTAAATATTGTTTATCATTTCGATATTTATTCAAAAAATATAATTTGTAAACAAAAATTTCTTATGAAAATTTTATTAATATTTTTAATGATTTTTTTTAAATAAAGATATTTTTATAATTTTATTGTAGCTAAACATGAAAATAAACGTATTGTTTTCTATTTAATTTAATTTATTTTATTGCTACCGTTGTTATTATGATGAAGAATAAACATTTTATTTTTTTGTGTTAAATAACAAGGGAATTTACAATCTTATTCATTGATTTGTTTGTTTAATTTCAGTTATAGACACTTCAGGATCATCACTATAATTTTATTTTTGTGACTAAAAAGAAATAAAATCCGATTATCATTTCCTTAAGATTTCATCTATGGAATAAAATCCGTTCTTGATTTTATAAATTCATTTTTAACAGCGAAAAAAATTTTATTATTATTTTTGACTTAGCAGTACTGTTTAAATTTTATATTAAAAATGACTGCATAATATAAATTAATATTATAATTTTTTATATTTATAATAACAGAAATTAAATTTCGATGTTTTGTTCAAAGGATAGATTGTACTAACAATACCCAAATCAAAATCATTAATTAAAAAATTAATAATTTAATCAACAATTATTAAAAAACAACAAAAATTACAAATTATTCCTATTCTACTGAATATAAACAAATGCAGACTAAGATGCAAATACAAATTAATGTTTAAATAAGAAAATAGTTTTATTTTACGTTAATTTATATTTTATTCTGTAAGAAAATATGCAATTAATATTGTATTCTATATTTAAGGTCAAAATTTAATGAAAATTTCCTTTTTCTGAATTTTATACTTTATAAAAAGTAAAGCATCTCATAGCATTCAGATTAAATTCTTTTATAACTATTGTGGAAAAATTACTTTTAGTTTATACCATAACATAGCATAAAAATAATTATTGAAGAAAATTACTAGTTAGTATTTTGCTTTTATGCACATTTATTTTAATAATCTTTAAAAAATCCACAATTATAATTGTATAATTTTTTACACCTAAATAAATACTAAAATAAATAAAAATTAATATTTATTAATATTTTAATTAAAAGTGCAATAAAAATTTAAGAAAATAAAAATTTATTATTTTAAAATTTATCAAATTGTTTTATCTATTTTTAATTTACTTTTATGCAAATAAAAAAATATTATTTCTATTTTTAATTTTTACTTTAGAACAGGATAGTTGCAAGATAAAAAAAAAAAAAAAAAAAACTAGTTTTCTATTTGAAAGCATTTTATTGCTTTCTATAGTTGGGCGAGCTCAAAAAGATTTATTCTTTCTAAAGAAACAAGGCCCTTGCGATGAATTGTCTTGACTTTTTTACAAGGTACCTATAGGCATCACAAAGCACATATACATTAATCCGTATATATTATTTTCTAATCATTTTATCATCATTTATGTCGATTAAACATGATTATAAAAAATAAAATAAAACATATAATTACATTATAAATATTTTAAATAATTTATATTATTTGCAAGTTGTTATAATTATGTTACATAGAATATTACATGCGTTACATCACAATAGAAAAGAAATTTCGATCATAAACATGTTTATTTCTTACATGAATTGCAGAAAATAATAAATAATTTAAAAATTTGAGAATATTTAAACGTTTTTAGTTAAAATATTGGCTGCTTGAATTACATCTAATATAATTTTGATAAATTTGTATTAAAATTGAAAAACACGTAATGACTTATCTTTGATTCCATCTAGTCTACTTGAACTTTATCGAATTAACGATTGATTATAGTTTCAATAAGTTGGAATTAAAATTTTAAACTATATTCACTTAAGCAGCAAGCTACATATTCCAAAAATACATAGAACTGGCGTAATGCCTTCCTGAACGCATAAAATATCCTCAATAATAGTATAACATGCGTAATAGCGTGCTATAACAACATCTGAATCCTAATAAGTTATTTCAAACAAAAGAACGTATTTGATTTGCTATTCTGTATATGTTATATAATAGAACGATTCTAAATCCGTAAAATAAAATAGAAAATAAATATCTACGTTTGGACAATCTCCAAATATTGTTTTCTGACTTTTTGAAGGAAATAAAAAATTAATTATAGCTGAATGTGATGGCATGCAAAGATAAAAAAATAAATATTATATACCATAGCAATTCACGTATTAGAAAAGGAAAGAGGTTAAGAGGTTCCGATTTCAATACAGTACTTAAAATATTGTTTTGTAAATTGCCATGTTTTATGTGACATATCAATTTACAATGACACGTTATATAAAAATAGGCCCTAATGTAAGCAAGTTTATAAATTTTACATAACATATTTTGTGTATAGAATTGTTTTTTAAGAAATTAGAAACTTAGCCATTATCTTTATTATTAAAAGAAAAAATACTTTTTATAATTATATAAATGAATATAAACTATCATCTATCCGTCAGTTAAGTAATGTTACGTAAATATTCTATAGATAATTAAGTATAGAATGAAACATGTTTTGGTACAATTTCTTTCTCCAGGATGGATTTTGATAATGAGATGGTTATATATATTTGTATAAAGATGAATTTAATGCATTTTTTAAGTTTGTATATATTACGGACTGAAGAGAAATTAAAAAAGCATCGCAGATGCAGACATAATATTGTACAATTTATAATGAAATAAAGTTTGGCTCTGTTATCAAAACAAATGTCTACTTGTAATTAAAAACAATGTGAAAATATTGTTATAACTTTTTTGGATAAAATAAAGAAATTAATTATAGCTGAATTTGGTGAATATGCCTATGTATAAAAAAGAAAAGATTTTTATTATTTATAAGTTTATTTAAAAAGTATAAATAAAATAAAAATCTCATTTAGTATATTTAGGCCTATATATAAGTTAGAATCATGTTTTCATTAAATTTTTGCTTGGTTTAAAATTATCAAAACAAGATTACCAGATTCTGCAAATCTTAATTGTTCAAGTTTGTAGCCTACGTATTTGTTTCTTAATCATAGATGATCTGAAGATTTTGTAATGATTTTGGTAATTGTTGATACTTTTAATAAAATCCTTTTTTATTGTTATGCATTATAAATTTTAACCTAGCTATTCCTGTTGTTCTTTGAAACTTGGATGATTTTTTTTTTAAAATTGAATGATTTGTTCATAGTTAAATATCGTAATCTAATACAGATAGTATTATTCTTAAACTTAAAAGAGAGCAAAATAATGAGTTGATCTTAGCTTCTGGAGCCGAAAAAATTTTTTGACAGAATATTAATAATAATGAAGTCGGATAAAATAAGCCTTTTGATTTACAAACTACAATCGAAAAAATTAAGAAATTTGGAAAAAATATCTTTTAAGATGTTTTCTGACTTAATAAGATATCATTAAAAATAAATAGAAATTTATTTGAGCTTATATATTGAAATCCTTAATAATTTATTATAATTAAATTATTTCTATATTTTATCAAGGGAAATATTTTTATTTTTAAATAAAGATGATTTTTATATTTTTGCTATTCAATTATTAATTATTAATTTTATTTAAAAATAAAATAAATAAATATCTATATTTTATAGACGATTTATAAGCATTGGGAAGGATTAAAAATTGAATAATATTTTTTCTTGTTTAAACATTAAAAATTTCTTAAAAGAAATATATCGAAAATTCAAGATTTTATATATAGGACAGTTTTTTTAGTATCAAACAATAATAATAAATGTATATATTTTCTATAAATATGCTTATTGAATTTATAATGCAAGAAAATTTGAACATTTTTTCAATAATTTTTAAAATATCGAGAAAAAAGGTGAATTTTTTGTTTTTATATTAGAAATGGTTCTGTTAGAGGAATTGCTCACCTGTTTATCTGTTAGCAAAAAATAAGGAAAAGAGATTTTAACGAAGGCTAATATGTGCAGAGAATATCTATATAAAAAAATTCTTAATGATAAAATAACAGGCAAGGCAATATAAAATAGCAGAAGATCACGTAATAAAGATGTTATACCACCTGTTGTATGCGACACGTTATATTATTTATCTTTATTAAATATGATTACATTAACTAAATAAAAATGTTTTCCTGGTTTAAGTCATTATGGATTCATTTGCCTGAAAATTATGACATCAAATATCAATTTATTTTTCATAGGCCTTTGTAAATTATTGGTAACTTTTATATCATATCACTAGCAAAATCCTCTTTAATGAAAATTTTCATAAATGCCCTGAGCAAAATTCTTCTACAAGTGTGACAGTTTTTAGTGATCAAAAAGCTTTTTGGCTTCTAGTTAGTGATAGATCCGAAAAGTATCTAATTTAACTTTCACAATTATTATGTCAAACATTTATTATCTTTAGCCTTTAGGCATAAATATACGATCACTTTAATTTATTTTTTAATACAATAAAGTAAAAAAGTGAAGAAAAAAAGGAAAGAATTCAGTGTGAAGAACCTCTTTTCCTGGAATAACAAAACCTTGTCCTTATACGTGACTATGAAGTTTCATAAATATGCTTTCGGCAAAATAGTTTAACAGACAACTGAATGCCTTGAGGTAAGCGCTTGATAAACAGATTTAACAGATATAAAAGTAATATGTAGCATTGTATAAAGGAGTGATCGTAATAAGATTGTATTTCGAGAGTCTTTTGAATCCACTAATACATGTCAAACTAAACGAGCTGATATCATAATGGAAAACTTCTCTACATACTAAATATGTTATATTTTATTAAATATTCATAAAAATATTATAAAATATTAATTAAATTGGAAACAAAATTAACGCTCACCCTGTAAAAATGTCTTTCCCTCAAAACTAACTTCATCGTTTCTACTTTTAACCTTCAAATACTATAAATTTTTTTATTTTTCATGTCTTCTTAGTTATATATTTGTTAGTCACGTGTTTAAAGCGAGAATTTGGGTGCCACTTCCTCTCTCCCTCGTTATTCCCACCCAAATTATAGCACCTTTGCTTCACCACCTGCTGGTAATAAGTATGACGAATTTTCGCACCTGCACACACCTGTACGTTAAAACTTTTAATCCAATTTAAGAAAAATAATAAATTTTAGTTAAACTCGTTTAATTATACAGAGGATTATCAAATAATTAGTTAAATGTGACAACGAGTTATATTTAAGAAGAATTTAGCAACTTATATTGCTGAATTGTAACAGATTATTAAATTTTGCAATCTTATCCGGGGTGTTTGCTAAACTTCTAAGATTTTAAGTAAAATGATGTAGGCGTATGTATCAAACTTATGTTTGAAAAACTTCGATTATGTTCCCTTTCAATCATATTAAAAACGGATCAATATGCATTCTAAGTTTAGATAATGAGATTCGACAAAAACGATAAGAAAGCAATAAAATATGAAAATGTGTTTTAGACATTGCTAAATTCGAAATCTCCAAATCTATTTATAAGCTTCAAGTTTACGGTATTGCTAGAAGCATGAGCAATAACAATTTTATGGTTCACATTTCTACTATCATAACGTGGCTGGTTTCAGGAAATGGCATTCATTTCATGCATAGAACAGTAATTAGAATTTTAAATTTTAGTCTGCTAAAAATTAATTTATATATATATATGTATTTTACTGGAATTAGAAGATGCATTATTAATAATTTAAACAGAAAATAATATTTGACGACTTGAAGTCAAAACAGGAAACTAAGAACCGAAGTTCGATGGCCTGAAATGTCGTAACCTAGCAGCACATCGGCATACCTGGCCATATTCATTTAATTTTTTTTTTTTTTTAATCATTTAATATTTTGTAAGCATAGCAATTTTTTATACTTCTCTCAAAACAATCGAAAATTTTATTTAAAACTATAAATGATCCCAATCAATATTTATATTAATTTAAATGATAATACGTCACGATTTTGTCGCATGCACCAGGTGACGTACTATTTTCAATGCCATCTAGTGGAAATAGGCAAAAACAGATTCTTTACACGTTTTCTTATTTTAATTTCGAATAAAAAATTAATCAAGCTCTCAGTATGTTTGTATATTTTAATAATTATTTCACATGTCGGCAATTATTTGTTTATATTTGATTTATTGATCTTTGTTTAATGATATCACATGACATTAATAACATGTAACATATAAAAATGGTTTATAATATGGGACATACATAATACTTCTAGAATAATAAAAGAAATTCTTTCAATTACCATCTTTAACATAAATTCCAAGCATAAATTAAGCGGTTCCTTTGTTTTACTATTAAAAAAGAGCGGATAAAGAAGCCGACACGAGTTCAGATCGTGCAAATCTCATACAATAATAAAATTAATGCGAAGATAGAATATTAACATGAATGTTGTTATTAAAAAAAATATTTATTTTAAAAAAGGTTATTACGATAATAATTATTATTCTAAGTCGAAAACTTAATATTTAAAAGAGCCTGTTTAGATTTAACAGACTTTTATTCAGAAATCTACTTTTTATATCACTATTGCTTAAACGTTACTATATATTGTACTAAATAAACTTCAGCATAAACTTTTATTATCATTTTTTCTCGTGGTTTAAACGTACGAAATATAGCGATTGAAAAACTGGTTCATATATGCAATCTTACATCAACTCAAAGAAGCCCTTGGTTAATAACTAATAGGTCTTACACTCGCTTTAACTCGAATCTATAATTATTTTCTCGTAATACCCTATATTACTTAATCTTAATTATGATTTTCTTTATCCTTTCTTATACATTAATTAATAATAAAGCAGTTTAATTGTAGCCAAAGTTTAATTCGATATTAAATAAAAAAGACTGATTATATATTTTTTAAATCAAGTTACGTATAGCAATGTTAACAAACTTAAATAATTATTTTAATTATTAAGAAATTTTTTATGTCTTATGAATGAAAGAAGCGTGGTATATGCTTCAAATTCTACGAATAAAATTTAAATATTGAATATTTAATTCTAGATATCTTACTATCTCTTAATTTGGGGAGAATTCATTCATATTAATAATTCAGGGTTGGGCCGGATCAATAAGGTAGATGCACACATGAATGAGATATGGAATTTATGCGATATAGCAAAAATACTCGTATAACATTATATATATATATATATTACGAATAATGAATATATATATATATAATTACGAATAACATATATATGTTATTCGTAATTATACAGAATATCTATACATAATGTAGAGATAAAATGAAGACTTATTGCATCCAGTAAATATATTAAGTAGTAGCCACAGGAAAATTGCTTGAAAATTGGAAAAATATTGTTGCAAAAATATATCTTACATATGTTTCAGAAATCACTTTTTCTCTTTTTCTAAAGCTACTAAAGGGAACTGAAATATTTTTTATGCTAATGACTCAATGGTAATGACAGGGCGCCCATCTTTATGTGACTGACTATCCATAGCGAATGACGGATGGACACAAATTAAGTTTTCAGTTTTCTCCGTGATGTTTCTTAACCCTATGTTTCTTAAAGGTCAGATGAGAGGTGAGAGAGATTGAAAACATGGCAGAAAAATTGAAACATCTTTTTTTGTCAGCAATAAGTATAGACCGGATCACAAAATACTATATTGATTATAGGAAATTTATTCAAAAATATTTCTATTTAGTTGTTGCGATATAATCTACCAAAGATGCAGAATGATTTTAATAATGGTTATTTATTAAACGACAAATTATTAAATGGATTTTATTGTATATTTTAAACACGTATAAATCTTAAGAAACTAGAATTATTGATATATTGTATATATATATATATATTACTTATATTTATTGTAGTTTATTTAGAATGCGCTATTGACAGAATCTCAATTAATTCTGTTATTGAAATTCAACGTGAAAAGACCACAGGTGGTTCCTGATTCATAATCCTTGAGAAATGGACTGACATGTTTCTGAGCGTATGATTATAATTTATTACGTATTAAAGAAATAAAAATGAGAATGAAATTATTGAAATAAGTCATAATTGTAGTATACAGAAAATAATAACTCCTATTGAATGATAGGCCAAATTGATTTTATGGAAATAATCCCATCAATTGATAAAGTTATGTTTTTGGAAACTAAATAAACCCTTTGGTCAGACTTATTAGTATTTTAATATAGTATACATCGGTGTTTGTTATTAAAAAATTTTAGCATCAATCATATTCTATTTATATAAATAGAATATGATTGATATTTATATTAATAGAATATGATATTTATATTTTAAAATCTTACAGATATCTAACCGTTTTAAAGTTAGAAACTTGAAGTTTTATTTGATGAGTTTATTTTGATAAATTTTCTCGATTTATTACTTTTAAATTAAAAAATCTTGATTTACTAGATATTGATCAAAATATCTAAATACATTGATTTATTGGATAGAATATAATAAAAGTTAAATTTTACATTGCAACTGAAATTTTGTTACAAAATTAAGATTTATATTTTCGATATAAAATGATCAATTGCTTTCTCTTCATAGCAAATACATCAGATAGCTTGCATTTTAAACTAAACTAATTTTTATCATCAACTTAAAACTACATTTGTATTATAGTTTTAGTTTTATGTAAACATAATTTATTTAAAAATTCTTTCATTTAAATTCATAAAATATTACATATTAAATTCTATTTTATAAGATAGATTTATTCTATTATACAGTATATTATATTCTATTTATTGATATATTCGAAATGTATTTTTAATATAAAAGTAATATGTTGACAGTAAATTTGACAATATAATTATATTAAAAGATTATTTGAAGTTAATATTTATAATTTTTTATATTGCATTATCATTAAAAGCATTTATATATATATAATTTTTTTTTAATTGTTTAAAAAATAAAAATTTAATTTCCTAAATTACTATTTAATTTTTCATTTGTTTAATTTAATTTAAAATGAATTTTAAGAAACTAATTTGATATTTAGAAATTTCTAATATATTTTTATTTAAGATAAATATGCATAGATATTCTAGTTAATGAGCAAATATATAAATTTTCTGCAGTCAACATGGGGCAAATTGAATTCATTTAAAAAGCTCAGTAGACAAATTATTATAATAATAACTTGAAAAATATGGAACATTCTTATTTCTAGTTACTTTTTCCTAATTTTCTGTTATATAAAGTAAGTAAATTGTTTATAATAACCAGCAACTTATTTGATTGTGAAGAGTAAATTACAATATAATACTAGCTACAATAGATAAATTTTTAAATTTATTTGTTGTAGTTGGTACTAATCCTTAAATTATCTAATTTTTTCAAAATTTGATTGCCTTAATGTCGTTTTGGACATGTTGACAAATATTGAATGCGTGAATTAACGTATTCGGCTAGTTTATAACTATTTATATATGATACTTAAATTACCTATTTAACCGTTGAAGTTATAGTAAGTAATCCTGTTTTAAGCTAAATTTTATTTAGTATAGTAAGATAAATAATTCTCATAACTATTAATGACGGATTTGAATTTATTATCAGATAGTTTTAACGGAACTATTGATAACATACGGACTTAATCGAAAATCGAAGTTCCTATATCTGAACATTAGACAGTCTTAACAGTTCGTTGACGTGTTAATCACAAATGAAAATGAAGTATTTTTAGTGAAGAATATTTTGGGAAAATTCTTAAAGCCATAGTAAAATATAAACAATAAAATAATTAAATAAAAAGAATATATTGAAAAATCAACAAGAGCTAATTCTGTTTTTTATATAGAGAATAATATGAAGAATAATCGTATGAAGACTGCATATGATGTAAATAAAGACTATTCCCAATAGTGGATATACATTGAATAAGTTGTTAAGTAGCAACTGTTTTTGTTATTATTGTATAATTATGCAAAATATTTTCTGAATAAATATATTTTTTAAAGATGTAGGAAGAAATATTTCTATTTATGAAAATATTTGCTGTAAGGTATGAGACAAAGTTTTTTAACTCACAGATATTAATTTCATCGTACATTACATTTATTTAGTCTATAATATGCTTAATGACTGTCCAACATTCCAAGATTTAATAACCACAGTCCAAAGTACCATGTATAAATTTTGTTATATTGTATAATAGAACATAGTTCGAACAATTGACATCGTCAACTTGCTCCATGTCCTCATATATCATTCTGAGTTCTAACTTTTAAATCAATGCTTTGTTTTTTAGTTGTAATCAAGTCTAAATTTATAAGCCGGATTAAATTGAAACACAGTTATATAGTCTACAAAATATTAAATATGTCATAATATAGTATAAGTATATATATATATATATGCATCCAAAACAATGCTAGACTTCAGAATTAAAAAAAATTTATTGTCTATTCGTATTCATTTAAGATGAATCGCATATCAAATATAATATATGATTCATTGTATATTTGATGATTCACTATACGAAGTATTAATATATTATGATTATTATTCACTTTGTAATAAAGCAATTTTCATGTGAATAAAAGAAAAACATTAAACGTAAACTTAGTTATAAATAATAAATTTATTTTTCGGAACCATGCCGAATATTACCATTAAGAGTAAATGTTATAATAAAGAATAGTTTGCTTTTACAACAGGTCTGCTCCCCTATTGCGTGACTAATGGCAATAAACGGTAAAAATGCAACTACAGTATGACTATTAATAAATTCCGAAAAATTTCAACACAGCAACATTATACAGTATGCAAGTTTACAAACATTAACCGATGCAGTTATTAATGAAAAACTATAAAATAATAATAGAGAAAATTTAAAACGAAATTCTAAATGTTCTCAAAAGAATTTTTTAAAGTCAGAAACAATAGCGATAAAGGCGGTGATAATAATAATAATAATAATAATAATATATATATATTAACGAATTAACTTCCGAATTTAGATTAGAAATAATTCGTGACTTTTGTATTACTTCATTCTGTAATTTCTTAAATAAATATTGACTTTTACATGGATACTTCTTTGATCGATTAAATTTAAATATGAAAAGCTCATTTAAGTAGCGAAATAATTAAGAATTGGTAATTTCATTAAAAAATTTAAAATTTGTAACACTAATTAAATGATTACTAAATTGATTACAACATTAGTAAACTTTCGAAAAGAGCAAATAAACAAAGTTTTTTTTAAGTTGTTTAGTCAGTACCAGAACAAAACTAAAAGAAAAAGATTATTCAAAAGTTAGCATTTTAAATTTATGAGTGCGATTTCAAATCATAACCCCGTAAAAAACCTTCACAACTTAATGACGTCATAGCAAGTCACTGGAACCGAGCATCAACCAATAAAAGGAGAGAGTTGGATTTGTCAGCAACTGTCAACCAGAGAGTCATCGGATCACGTCACTATTGGGCGTAACATTTTAGATTTGAAAAGGAATCGAAATAAGTAGAATACGTGTTAGGAATATAAATAATCGTAATGTTTTTAAATTGAAGTGTAATCTTGACTTTTTTTTAAAGTAATTTTGCTTTTATAATACGATAACAGACGGGTATAGATGGCAAATTTTCGGGAAATAAATTCATTAAAAACAGAGTACAACGACCTTTGAGTATGTTGTGATGTGTATGTGCGCGAGTTCAGGGTTGTTCATCTACCCTTAGGGTTTCGTCCTCTGCACCATCAGCATCGAGGTGTGTTGACCT
>WUQG02448181.1:0-13096 GCA_011317285.2 Androctonus mauritanicus | reverse complement strand
ATAAATTGGTAAATATATTTGAGCGAAAACTAAAACTATAGTATGATAGTAGGTGAGGCTAGGCAGTTGCTTATAATGCAGAGAGGGGATAACCCGCCCCAGAAGGGCGCCCACTTTGTACAGACAGGCTGGTAACCGTCACATTATAAGAACACCTTAAAACCTCAATCAAGCCCCGCACTCGATAGAGGTAAGACGGGGCATTAATTATTTAGAGGTGACATATTATGGCACGTCCTAAAATACCTACTATCCCAGATGATAAAATACTCTATTTTAGAGAAATGTTATATAGAGAACTAGCACATATGTTCGAATGGCAGGGTTTACCACAAACCGTCCCAAAAGACTATTTAGAGCGTAACCTTGTAAGACATGGCTATGCTATGTATTATGAACACCCAGAGATAGGGCAAGATGTACTCAGAGCAGAAGTCATGGGCTGGAATAGGCACGAACTACCAACCAGCGCTCGAACATTCACACCAACGACAAATATGGAAATAGAGCCACAGATCGTGCGCACTGTCAAACGCCTGGCAGATAGTCAAAATTCAGTCGAACAATTTGACAAGGACAATGACTGTGTACTCATCCAAAACATGTCATACGGGCAAAACTGTGGTCAAATTGTTGACCACTTTGCAACCCGCCTAGCTTTAGCCCAGCAAGCCTTTGACACAAATCTCATGTGGGCAAATGTTCCTTATATATTCCAAACGTCATCAGATGACACCCGACTATCCATAGAAAAAATGTTCGCTGAGATATTTACAGGTAAGCCTTTTATCATATCTGACAAGGATTTGTTTAAAGACAACACCGACAGGGCAGGGGTACCCAGTGGCATAGACTTCATAGCCAAAGACCTCTATGACGTCAAAAATGAAATCATTATGGACTTCAAACAAACCGTAGGTTTCAAAACAGCAGGCGTTGACAAGGCAGAACGTGTAAATACCTTAGAAGTACAGTCCAACGATCAACACACAGCCACAGTATTACAGATTATGCTCGAACAACGAGAAAAGGCGGCAGAAAATATAAACGCCTTTTACGGAACAACAATCACCGTCCAGCTAACAGGACAAGACGAACTTGAGCAACAACAAGAAGAGGACGGACTAGAAGGAGGTGAAGGCGACGATGGCACAGGTGACAGTGGAACTGGGGAACCTCCTGGACATGACTAACTTTGAACTATTCGACTTTGATTACACATTTGATGACCCCGAATATAAAGCCGAATTAGAAGAGCATATCATAGAATTTTTCTATGATTATGAAATCGGACAAGAAACACCCGACATGTTCAAGCGTAAGTTTAAGGCAAGGTTTAAACGCTTAATAGGGTATTATAACGACATTTACAACACAACCCTACTAACCTATAACCCATTGACAAATTATTCAGTGGAGGAGGCACTGGACGAACTATCAAACACAAACAGTACCCAGGACACAACCAGTAACACACAGGCAAACGGTACAACGAACGTACAAGGCACTGTAGGGACAGACCAAACGACAACAAACGACAACACTCGTACAGATGACTTGTCCAGCAACACCAACGCAAATGAAAAAATGAGTGACTACCCACAACAACCGATAGCAGGTGGTGACTTCCTAAACGGTGAACAAGACAGCACGTCTGACACGACTAACACGGGCACAGTTAAAAATAACGGATCATCAACCGTCACAGGCACTGACACCACAGACAGTACAACTACAAACGGTGACACATCAGACACCACAGCAAATGTCACAGGCAACGGGTCAACAGACCGAACCTATACCAAAACCATAGAGGGCATAACAGGAGTAACGTACCAGGAACTTGTAAGACAGCAACGAGAAAACATATTACGACTAACAGGTTCAATCATTAACGAATTAAAACCCTGTTTTATTCTCGTATATTAAGGAGGTAAGCCCATGTCAACACGATTTAATCATTTGAACTTCCCTAATCACTGGGAACACTACTGGTCGAAGTACCCACAGGGCTACACGATCTTAGAGGCATTATTAAACTGGGTCAACCAAGTGGACAACATGGTTGACAATGTGAACGATTGGAATATTAGATTAGATGATTTCATACAAACCTTCGACAACAGCCTACAGGGCACAGTTGACACCATATTAGGTGAATGGCAAAACTCCGGATTTTTAGAAATTGTCCTGGCAGACGCCATTCAGACTGAGGTAGATGACTTATCTTTAAAAGTGGACACCATTGTCACGGTGGGAGCAAATGGAGATTTTACCACATTAAATGAAGCTATTACCCATTTAAGTAATAAAAATACATTATACACACAAGGCGGTTATAGAGCAGAAATAAGACTACTAACGGGCTTTGTTATGCAGGAGCAGGTACTTGTTAGTGGCATAGACTTAGGGTATATAACGATTACATCAGAAGATGACGAAGTGACTATAAACCGCGCAGATTTAACCATACCCTACGGACATGTTCCAGAAATAGGGTCTGATATTGTTGATGTTGCTTATCCAGCCTTTGCAGGGGTTGACAATGCGACTCTACCCGTTATTGACACGTTATTCTATATGGCAAATACGGGGGGTGGTTTAAATAGACATGGTATATACCTTGTAAATCGCTCAAGTGTGTTTGTGAAGCCCTATAAAGGTATAAAAAATGCAAGTGGTATAGGACTAGGACTCTACCACAGCAGTGAAGCTGTAGCTATAAAAGCAAACTTCGATGACGCTTCTACAACCGCCCTGCAAATTCTTCGATCTTCTCATTGTTCATTCCGTGAGGGAACCGCCCAGCGTTCTGGCTATCACGGAACATATGTGGGAAGTGCCTCAACACTGGACGCTCTAGGTGCAAATTTTGACGGGGCAGGGGCAAATGGTGTCTTTATTTATGGAACAAGCCGTGTCAACTTTAAAGGCGGGTCTAGCGCTTCTGGATGTGGAGAAAATGGTGTGCATGTGAGTGAGGGCAGCTTACTCGATTTATATAGCGCTGGGAACCTAGACAACAATGGTATATATGGTTTGTTTGTGGACGGTGCTTCCGTAGTTGAGGGAGGAGGCGCAGGGATAAGTATTAGTGGTAATGTGTCTCATGGTGTGCAAATTCGTGGAGCTTCCGTTGTAAACCTACCGAACGCCTCTATTAATGGGAATGGTAAAAATGGTGTTATAGCCATGAGAGGCGCAAATGTGAACGTAGGGAACGCAACCATTAGAGATAATACAGAGGATGGGTTATATGGTGAAAATGGATCCATTATAAATGCAGACAACGCTATTTGTACAAACAATGGGGGTTACGGGGCTTATGCAAACCGTGGTTCTAAAATAAGCGTAGTGGGAGCGGATTGCTCATTAAATTTATCTGCTACGAATTATGATATTGTCGTGAACCGTGGTAGCACGATCTCAGCAAATGAATCAAATGGGGCTTTCCAATTAACCCCGAATCAACTTTATAGCGCAGGGTGTATTTTTAAATAACTCTAAGCAAATAGCATAAGGAGGACAAATAAAATGGGCAAAGTGTTTAAAGGATTAGATAAAATGGAGGTGTTGGTACTCATGGCACATTTAGTAATTACCATCCTCATTATTGGGTCTTATGTGGCGTCTGTGCTTATCACAGGTAACCCAGACAAAACCCTTGAAATGGCAATGTTTGCAGTAATCGGGTACTGGTTTGGGGCAGTCGGCAAAAACATGAGGGCAAACACGAATAATGAGGTAACAAAAGACAACCAAAAGGGGGCTTAACAAATGTGGTACACTTCCCACGATCAACTCACATACAATCGTATATTTAACTTCGTTGTCGGTGTTCGTGGGGGTGGTAAAACCTTCAATAGCTTAAAAGAGTCTATTGAAAAGCACTTAAAGGAACGCAAAAAAGGCAACGCATGGGAGTTTATTTATTTAAGAAGAAGACAGGTTGATCTAGACGACTCATGTTCTGGCAGTAAAGGTGGTGGGGATTTATTCGCTGATTTAAGGGCACAGGGTTATTTTGAAAAACACGAGTTGAAAGTCGTGGCAGATAAAAGCGGGGGGTTTAATTTTTACTGTGATGGCAAAATCATGGGATATGGCAAAGCCTTGTCAACCTCAGCCAGCAGACGATCAACCAGTAAACCAAATGTTAAGCGCATGATCTATGACGAATTTTTAATAGACGATCAAGCTGGCAGTAATCAGCGTTATTTAAACCATGGGCAAGAAATGTTTGTTTTCAATAACTTCTATGAAACGATTGCTCGTGGGCGAGACATACCCGTCTTATTCATAGGCAACGCCTTCTCGATGGTTAACCCCTACTTTATTGAACTGGACATTATGAACACACTACGATCTAGTAAGATTGAAAATAATAAAATTTATAAGGGCAAGACCTGGACAGTGTTGTTCTGGAAAGACGAATCTTTCATAGCGGAACGGGAGCAAACACAATTCTACCAGGCAACCAAAGACACTAAATTTAATGAACATGCGTTTGGCAATAACTTTTATCTCGATAGAAAAGACTTTATTAAAAAGCGACCTGTGGACACCGAACACCAATTTTCCCTGGTGTACCTGGGCAACACCTACGGGGTATGGGTCGACTGGGAAAAAGGTACCTATTATGTCTCTAGTAAAGGGGCAAACACTTCCCGTGAAAAAACGATCTCTATGAGTTTGGCAGATAACAAGCCGAATAATGTAAGCATAAGGCGTTATCGTAACCTACCATTTATGAAAGCTTTTCGAATGGCAGCGGAAAATAATTCGGTATATTTTGATAGTCAAGAGGCGTATAATTCAATGAATGAAATTGTGTACTTGTTAAAAACGATCACATAGGGTAAGATTAAACTAGTAAATAGTAGGAAGGGATGAAAGAAATGGCAGAACTAGCCAAGGCACTGAAAAAACTGATTGACAATCCCGACGACATGTCCAGCTTGCCCCAGCTGGTGGCAAAGGTGGAAGAACTCGAGGGCAAAGACTTTGAATATCAAGAGCGTATTCAAAAATTACAAGACATTAATAGAAGTTATTTGTCTCAGATTCCGATCCCTGGACAGGAAGAAGACAAAACCGACAACAACGACCCAGAGCCGACCCTAGAGGACGCTCAACAACACATCATCAACACTATAGGAGGTAATGCATAATGGCACAAGGCACAGATATTTCCAGTGTATTAAACGTTATTAGAGCAACCGCATCAGACGCGTATCAAACAACCGTACCCCTGGCTACAGCTAGTAATATTGCAGACGTAGGCGAGGCGGTACTAAACGCACCAACAACTATCCGTAATGAGTTTATGACCAACCTGTATAACAAAATTGGTTTAACACTCATTGACAGTCCAGTTGTCGAGAACCAGTTTTCTTTCCTTAAAAAAGGGATTTTAGAATATGGACAAACCATTGAAGATTTATATGTTGGTCTGGCAGAGTCTGAGCCGTATGTAACGGGTATGGCAGAAGGGGACGCAGTCCCAGACCCATTCTCTATTCGTAAATTACCACATTTCTCAGCTTTCTACTCCACCATTCTATCAAGGCAGTATCAAGTAACGAGACACTTGACCGATTTACGTAAAGCCTTCCATAATGCAGGCGGAGTTGAGGCGTTTGTCGCTGGCATGATGAATAGTATGGTTAGTTCAGAAAATTATGACGATATGCGAGCAACGATTGCACTTGTCGCTCGCCAAATTGAAGAAGCCCAAACCTCCACAGAACATCATGGCACGATCCACTTGCTAACCGATTATAACGAATTAATGGGCTATGATGGGGTAGACCCGAACCCAGCACCCTTGACAGCCGAGCAGGCGTTACGGGACAAGGACTTTCTACAATATACAACCAACCAAATGAAAAAGTGGTCAAACCGTATGAAGTGGTTGCGTAGTGATCTAAACATTGCAGGGGTTAAAAATGTGAGTCCTAAATCAAGTCAGCGTGTCATGATGATTGAAGATATTGTGACAGACTTTGAAACCGAATTGCTAGCCTGGGCATACAACCAGGGCAACCTCCAAATTGACGGGGTAGACGGGATTGACACCTGGTATTCTATCGGGGTAGACAGTGCAGGAACAGCTAGCCCAGATGAAATTGAAGTGAAAACAACGTTTTCTACGTCAACTAGTGAAGCAACCCAGTGTTTAGCCGTCATCTATGATACAGACATGGTGAAAATCTTCAATAAAGAACGTGTCGCAAGTGACCAGGCAAACGCTAAAGGGAACTATTGGAACATGTTCATGAGCTTAGAGGACATTTACGCTTGTTCTCCATATAAAAACTTTGTAGCATTTATGCTCGATTAATGGTAAAATAAACCTACTACGTTACATGTATGTTCTATAAGGTCGGTGGTGTGGCAGACCACGTTATAAGGAGTGGAAGCCCTTATGATAATAATGTGCCTAGCCCCTCACATGAGGGGCTTTATTTTTTAGGGAGGGAACATTATGGGAATGGCAGTTCTACAATTCTATCAAAATAAATATTATTATCCTCATTATTCCGACACGATCACAGCTTATGGGGCACCTATGGATTGCACACCTGTGGGCATGAATTTAAAGAGTGGCACACTTAGAGTCAAGGGCAATATGACGGATTTTATGTCTTGTAATTACTTAGCGTTTACCCGTGACCAGCAAACATTGTACGCATGGATTGATGACGTTAAGTTTTTAACCGATGATAGTTTTGAAGTGTCCTACAGTGTGGACGCATGGAGAACGTATAAAAGTAAAATTGACTTAGGTGTCCAGATGATCGAAAGACGTCCCGCTGCTACACTTGCCCGTGACCCCTTACTAGGGGCAGAGCAGGACTATCCCGACATTGAAAGCACAACTCATTTTATGGCAAGTCCAAATAAACGACTGTTTGTGATCCAAGTACGACCACAAGGGGGCACGTTCTCCAGTACACCTGTCCAGCCTTCTCCTTATCAATTCTATTTAATTGAATACAACATAGCCGACTGGACAACGACAACGCCTCTTGTTCAGCTTATGATTGCCTTAGAAGGTGGAGCCGAGACAGCCAACCTGGTGACCATGTATTCCATTCCTTATATGGATATAGCCGACTTGACCAGTGAGGACTTAATTGTCCAGTACCCCGATGACACCAGCGACACGATCAGTGGGTTTAAATTACTGGGCACGATGTCAAACGCCTCCCATAACTTAGCAGAAGAAGTGACGTTAAACTTTGAAACGAATATAGATGAATTGCTACGAGTTGACCACAGTGTCCAGGTTGTCATTCCAGAGGCGGGAATAATCAATGTGAGTGATGAACTATTGAAGACCCCGAACCTCAAATTAAGGCGGGACGTAGACTTATTTAGTGGGGCAAGTAACTACATGTTGGTGAGTACAGATAGTGGAGGACAAGACCACTATTATAGTGACTCTGTTCGTGGTTCGTCCATTTCATCTATACCCATTCTTTCGGATCCACTAGAGACGTATATGAGTCAAAACCAGAACGCTCTGGCAACCTCTTTAATAGGGGACGTAGCTAGTATTGCGGGCGGTGTAGCTATGACAGGGATGTCTGGGGGTGCTGGTGGATTTGTAGGTGGTGGAGCCATAGCCAGCGGGGCAAGTGGTATAGCGTCCCGATTTGCTAGTATGCATGACGCTGGGAACAAGTACAGCAACCCCCCTGCTTTTCTGGGTACAGCCTTAGCAGGGAACTTTAACAACCGTTTCTGGATAGTCGTAACGAAAGCACCTGTGGACAACGCCTCAGACGTTCACACTAACTATGGGTATCAATACGGCAAAGTCACAGACTTGGCAGTCCCTAGTTCTGGCTTTATCAAAACGGAAGGATGTAACGTGGCAACAACAGACGGGTCTGTACCACGATGGGCTATTGATGAAGTGAATACGATCTTTAATAATGGTTTACAAGTCCATTAAAAAAGCACCCATTAGGGTGCTTTCCTTATTTATATACTTAAAACGGTAGCAGGGATGGCAAAAAACAACAAGCTGGCAAGAATTAAGATTTTACGACCCATGTTTGATAACCTTCCTTCTCTAATTTTTTCGCTAAATCGTTGGCATTACCTTTTTCCGAAAACGCCCCGACCTGGACTTTATATAAATCACCCGATGGCTTATCGTTGTTGTCCTTCGACTGTAAGTTGGCAAATTTAGCAATTCCATGGGCATGGTTGATGGCACAGTCAGAGATTTGATTACTTTGCTTTAAAAAGTCAGCGTCTTTATCGGTGTCAATGAAAAGATTTTCGGTGAGTAGGGCTGGCATAGCTGATTCTCGTAAGACATGGAAGTTGGCAGATTTTTGTCCCCTGTCATGAAAATCAAAGAATGTGTCCGACATTAATTCATTATGGATCGTTTTTTGTAGTCGTCTGGTTGTCGGTCCGACTCCTGGGTAGGTGTAGGACTCAAAGCCTGTGCCTCCCCCAGCGTTGACATGAATAGATAGAAAGATGTCAGCACCCCAGGCGTTGGCTTCATCTGTGCGCTCATCCAGTGTTCTAAAGGTGTCATCCGTTCTACTCATTTTTATGTTGACCCCGTGGTAGTTATGCTCTAAATATCCTTTTGTTTGTAATCCAATTGCTAAAACAATGTCTTTCTCCTGGAGTCCGTTGTCAACAGCACCTGGGTCGTGACCTCCGTGTCCTGGGTCGATATAAATTTTTGTCATTTTCGCCTCATATCCCTTCTCATATTTGTATTTCTTCCTCTCATTATAACATGGTAGATCGTTTTTTGCTTGTCTTCTTCCTCCGGGGGTGCTGTCACTTCCCCCAGCAATGGCAGGGGGTCTATGGCATTGGATTTGTCGCTTGTCCAGCCTCCTTCATGTAGCTCAAAATGGAGGTGCTGTCCAGTGCTGTCTCCTGTGTTCCCCATTATGCCGATAACTTGTCCTTGTATGACGGTGTCGCCTAGGGCTACGGTGCGGGAGCCAGTTTCCATATGGGCATACACACTTTCATAGACTTGTCCGTTTATATCGTGTTGAATATACACAACTTCCCCATAGGTTGTGGACACACTAGAGCGGGTTACGGTTCCCGCAGCGGTCGCAAAAATTTCCCATGTTCCTGTGCAGGCAAAGTCAACCCCGTAATGATCTGGGCGGTCTGGGGGTCTGAAACCGCTGGTTACATTCTGGCAGTCACTTGGATATATGAAGTTGACGGTTCCAGAGCCAGAGAAGTCTAGGGTCGTCATGGCTTGGTTGGCAAAGGCTTGTCGGTCTGGCATGCTGTCTTCCCCTGCTGAACGGGCAGGACGTTCATATGACCAGGTGAACGCCTCAGTTAAGTAGTCCACCGACCAGTTCCCAGCGTTTGAACGAAACTCAGCAAAGGTCATATTGTTATAGTCAGGGTCAGGGATCCACTGAATACCCTCTTGTACTTCATAATCAATGCGGGCTAGTTGGCTGTCCCCGTTGCGGGGGTCTAGGTTGTTGGCAACCGCCCAGTCCCAGTATTTAGACCTGGGCGTCCACTGGACAAGTCCATAACCTCTATCGTCAGCCCAGTCATAACCGTATTCGTACATTTCTGGGTTGATACTGGACTCATGACGCATATTCCCGCATAATGCGCTGATTGCCTCTGGTGTCCAGTCTGTACCTCCAAAGTGATTGGCGACAAGCTGGGCGTTACTGAGGGACTGCCCCTCAGTAAGCCAAACCTGGTAATCATCTATCCATTGTGCCATGTTTGCGCCTCCTTAAAATGGTAGATCATCGTCTGTTATATCAATGGGCTGTCCGTCATCGGCAAAGGGGGCGTGGGTGTCTCTCTTTTCGTTTAACTTCTTTTTAAAGTCAACACCCTTACTTACTTTTTTTCTTGGTCAACGACCTCCCAGTCCGTGACCATCAAAGCAATTTTGCGGTATTGATCGTTACCTGTGATGACAGGGAAGGAGTCTTTGATGTTAATGACCGTGTTGTTCTCTGGGTAGTCCAGCCCCTTCTTAAAGAGAAGATTCATAGACTTGTTGAAATACTCCCCGTTTTGTTCTTTTTCCGACACGTTGAACCAAACGTCTGTGATCGTGAACGTTTTCTTGCCTTTGCCTTGGATGTCCTTGTCCTTGCGAAATACCCGGATATTCCCTGCTACATTTAGTCCATAAGTTTGTGTTGTCATAGTGTAATTCCTCCATTTTTCTTATTTTTAGTAATAAACGTGTAATGTACTTGGCGGTTATAGCGTTGTTCTGGTAACGTGATGTACGTGTCATTAGAACAACACATCTTTTTCTTTGATCTTGAACCCGACAGGCATGAGTTTGTTGCCCGTTGGTGTTCTCACTGTCCTCAATTTGTTCGCTTGTTCTGGGGGCACTTCATGTCCTATGTGGAAGTTGTCCCAGGTTAGGCAGGAGCGCGACTTGCTGAATTGCCCTGTGTGTTTGTCAGCAGGCAACCCTGCCACGGTTGCATGTCGCTCTCCCTCATCATCTTCTTCAATGTAGCATTTGGCTCTTAGATAGCGTCCGTGGCGAAAATGTCCTTCAAAGTCCCATGCCCCAAGCTTAGTGGGGTCTACCTCAAATATACCATTTTTTGTAGCTTGGTCAATTTTTTCCTGACCTCCATTCATCAGATAATGAATGCTATCCGTGTCACAGTATAGGAAATGTTCACCTAGTGTGTTCGCCATTTGTACGAGTTGTTGACGTCCCCAGGCGGTGATGGCGATGGCTACGGGTAGAAACTTTCTAGCACGTTCATTTTGTTCTTCTGTGCGGTCTACTTTCCAAATAACGTCCCCAGTTCCGTCTTCGTCAACTTCGAGATAAGGCGTTTTTCCTTCTTTGATAATGTCCTCACCAAACTTTCCATAGAAGGAGTTGTTGTCAATTTTGGCTCTGTTTGAGATGGTTGCATATTCAGTGGCTTTATCATAATCACCCCTTTCACTAGCTTGTTTAGCTAAACGCTTATATTTGACTTTATTATCGTTATTTTTGTGTACGAACTTGGCAACCTCCTTTTGTTTTTTCCACGCCCAGTGGTAAGACCAGCACCAACGCCTCACTTTAAAATCATAGGATTGTCTGATTGTGTCATAATCAATATTCGAGAAGGACATTCTCACAATGCCCTCGCTATCGTCAATCCACTTGTCTACTTCTAAAGGGCGACCCTCTGAGATTGATTTAGAGGGTATGCAGGGTAAATGGTCATCTTTGAGTGAAAACTCCACCAGTGCCTCTGCTACCCAGAATTTAGACATATCTGGGTGTTTACCTTCCCCGTATTCAGCAACACACTCTCCATAAGGCAACTTTTTTTCCGCCGCCTTATGTGGATAGCTGGAATTAATATCATAAACTCCTATGTTTGTGAAATCTAGTCCAGCTTTATCTTTTGGGACGTGGGCAATACCTCCCCAGTAGGCGGGTCTGATATTTTCGTCCTGGTCGTTGGTTAAGGCTGGGAACCTCCATTTCCATGCTTTGAAATCCTGTGTGAAATTATAAAAGGATTGGCTGGCTTGAGTTTTTTTGAACCGTAGCCCGATTAGTTCAATGTGCTTATTTAACGTTTCAGCAGGTACTTGGAGATCATTTTCAAAATATTGCATGTCCCGGTCGTCTGGCTCATAGTCTAAGGGACGGGGCTTTTCATAGAAAGCACTGTCCTCTTGGACTTTTCTTGTCGGTGTTCCATAAATGTCTGGCATGTACTCTAGAGCGGTAGGGAATAGCTTGGCGCTGTCCCAAATCGTCACTTTTCGCCTTTTGGTGCATTGTATAGTGATGGAGTACCAGGCGTTACGTTGGTCGACTAGAACGCTAAATTCGCCCGCTTGTGGCTTGCCTATGCTGACTGTGTAGTTATTATGTAATAGCCATGGGACGATGTATGACCCATCGAATTTTAAGTTGTGGAAGGCGTATTCTGCGTTGCTGTTATCTTTTCTAGCCAGTATATCCTTCATGAAGTCGGTTAAACTAGTGAAGTAGGTGCTTTCCATCGTTTCTAAATTTTTATAACCTGCTAACCAGACTCGCTGGTTATATATCCGTTTTCCTGTTTTCTTGTCCAGTTTATACAGTTTGTCTGCGTCACAGGTTTCAAAGTCAGCAACAAACATATGATCTAGTTGTGTGGTTTTCCCCCTGGACGCCACTTAATCACCCCGTTTTCCGTCTGTTTTGATTGCCTGTGAAGTTCATCATATCTTCTGGAAAGAACTCTGATAGCGTTTGGTTCATAGCACTTTCAGAGCTATATTTGACGCCTAGTTTACTAGCCTTGTCGCTGAATGTGTTCCAGAACTTAGATAGCTGAGGGGCTGTCATTTTGTCGATCTTCTTTTGAATAGAAGGGGGTGTGTCAACCCCTAAAGAATTTTCGACAGCCATAGACGTTTTATCCCGCTGGACTTCTGTGTACTCTTTTATGCCTGGGCGGGTGACTTCAAATGACCGTAAAAATTGTAATTGTTTACGATAGGCTTTTTGATCTGTGAATTTGGTAGACCTTGAGATAGGTGTATTTTCTGTGTTCCATTTCTCCTTAATCTGATAATCTCCCACAACCTCAGACGGTAGTACGTCCATTCCTTCTTTTCTATAAGCCCTTTCTGCCGATTTAATACGTCTGTTTGCTAGCTGGGTTAATCGCCTTATTTCATCCTTTTGACTTCGAGATAGTTGTACATATTTCCCCACTAGCTTAATCCCCCTTCTATGTTGTTTAGTAGTATTGTGCGAACAATCTGCCTAAAAACTCATTCATAGGTAAGTCTTTGTCAATAGATAGTAATTTGATAGATTTGTGTAAATCATCAGTGACTTTTAGAGTGTAATTGAATGTAAATTCATCGATAGGTTTGTTTTGTAATGGACATGATTTGTACGTTTGAATAAACTGTGTGACATATTGTGGATTTAATCTGTCCATTTCCCCTAAATGCTGGGTGACTGTTAGTGGTATTTTAACATTTAATGACTTCATATGTTATCCCTCCCTTGGCTTAATCTTCTTCTAGTTTAAACTATATTAGTAGATAAATCAATAGGGTGTGTCGAATTTAATAG
>WUQG02448180.1:0-35153 GCA_011317285.2 Androctonus mauritanicus | reverse complement strand
CAGAACCAAAGAAGAATGAAACTTTTCTGCATTCTGCATTTCTGCGCAGAAAAGTCTCGGTGTGTTCTAGGCTTAAGTCACACAGTTTAACTGATTTCGAACAGATCTGGAATATAGATATTACTTATGTTAATTAAGACTTACTGAAAAATACAACCCAACAAGGCCAAAATTACCGATAGAAGAGTTCGTGATAAGGTCTTCTTATTACCAACTCTTCTATCGGTCAACTGATTTCGACCACATTTGATATGCTATGTATGTTTATTATTTTATTAAATTTTACTTAAAAATCTCTATTCGATCGAGTTAAAAACAAAGAGATTATTTAATGATGTATTAATAAATTGTTGTTAGAATCTTTCTCAAAAAATTGATTTTCATCTAAAAAATAAAATAATATCCCATCTGAAACATTTAATGGGTAAAAAACAAACCAAGTACAGTACTAAGAAATTAGGATATTTGTTACAAATTAAATTCAGCTACTTTGGTTGATGTTATGTTTTATTTTTCCTAAATCACCAACCAAGTAACGGATCTAAACTGTAAAAGTATCCTAATTTCTTAGTATTTGGCTTATTTTTTTATATATTAGATGTTTTTGATGCGCTACTGTATACAGTATATGGTCATCGGAATACAACATAAAATAGAATTTTAATTTATGCATAATTTTTAAATTAACTACAAACAAAAAAGTTCCAAAAATTAATAATTAATAGATAAGGTTTATAAAAACTTCTTTCAACAAAATGTTAAAAGTTTCTTAGGATAATGAGAAATTTTTCCTAACAGGATGATATATACGTAACGCAAATATTAATAAACTTTTTACATTAAAACTGAAAGTATCGGCTACATTGAAATTATTATAAATCCTAAGAAAGTAAACGATATTTCATTTAATAGTATTTATTTAAAAATCACAAATCATTCTATGATTTGTGATTTTAAAATTTATATTTTGAGAACGTTGTTTTAGTTTTTATTGTTATCACTGCGATGGTTGAGCAAATTGGCCAGATGAACCTCCCTGGCTGTTGACAAATGAACTTGATTGCGCTAATGATTCCCAATCGGTAATTTACAAATAGAAAATAACAAATACAACAATAAAAGTAATAAATTTGCACTAATAATAGTTTGTTTTATAATCACATATATATAGGCCTATTCAACAAATAAAATTATTTAATTATAAGTCTGATAATTGTAAGGATTTTCAACATTAAGCAGTATTACAATTGCCTCCATGTGTGAATATCGATTGTAACACAAAGGTCAACTGTAACAACTTTTTAATTTAATTTGAAAAACAATTTATTCCAGAAGTATGACTTAAAAGTTTAATTTGATGATATAACTTTCTTTGAGTTTGGGAACTTGTTTACAATTTAAAATATAAACAAACAAACCATTTCATTTAACAAATTTTAAATGGAATTTAATAATTGTATCCAATATAAAATTCCAATAGATTTATTCTCCAATTATTGAAATTATGTAATATTGTATAAAATATACAAGAAATAACATACATAATACAATTATTCATTCATTTATCTATTTTATTCCTATATTAAGAGTTAGTTAGTTTAAGAATTTTTATATTCATTAAAAAATTCCGCCTTTCTGCTGGAAACATGAATATACTCTTATGTATAATGCGTATCTCCCATTTTTGGTGGGACTTCTTCGTAATTACCTGGGGAAAAAACAATTCTTCTTCAAATAGCCTTTACTTAATAAAATAACAATTTTAAAAACCTTAATTACTTTTTTGCTCTCATTTTTGTAAGCTTAATTAATTTTCTTATACGCAACTATTTGTCGCTTCTTGATATAATTATAAAAAGATAATGTAATATAAGCAAAAAGCTTTTTTATTTGTATTTTATTTAATGATTAATATATTACTGACATATAGAGGCCGTGTTACAACTGTTTCCACGACGTCATTTTGAAGCATAGAGATTATGAAGTTATCACATGTTGAAATGCCATTATATTCCATATACAATATTTAAAATATAACAGTTATCAGAGAAATCTGTAGCCTATCAGGAAAAATTACTTCTGAATAAAATTTATCTTCTATTTTTGGAAACAGTTTTATAATTTTTATGACGTAAAATTCACAAATTGAAAACATCGCATTGCTCATTAGTTCTTTGTATACTTCTTCAATGTTTATTTTATATTATTGAAATAAATAACGTGATCAAAAAAATTAGAATATTATAATTATCTTCTATTATAATTGATCCCAGTTATTATAACGTTTATCTAATTTACATTAATAGATTAACTTGAAAAAATGATAGATTAAATTATAAATTTTTTTTTTAAATTAGAAATTTTTTATTCATTTTTCATTATATAATATTTACTTAAATCTGCTAGTATTCAATAATAATAGTAACAAGTATTGAATATAAATTCTTACTGAAAATTTATATAAAAAAAGTACTGAATACAATGAAAATTCCTCCGAAGTTTTATAGAAGTTTCATCTGATTGAATCCAATATAAAGTAGCAACGCTTTTGAGATTTTGTCTTTTCAGAGGAAATAAATTTAATTTTTGTTTTTAACTTTTTAGTTTTTGATAAGAAATTTTTTTGGCTGTCACAAAAATCTTTCCAATAATACCATAAATTCGGAAACTGATTCAATAATTCGGCCGAAAAATAGATAATCATATGCATACATATGCTTTACTATTACATACATGCAAATGTAAGTCTCTAGTAAATATATTTTGCATGATACTGTCCGTGTTTTATATTGGAAAAGAATAATTAAAATCTTATTTATGAGGAGGAACAGTTATTTATATTTTGAATTTATTAGTATAAAGAACTAATAGATTTTAACTGACTAATAAAAAAAAATATAACTGACTAATTTTAATGGATGAATTTAATTATTGTTCTTTCTGATAATAATTTTTAGATCATAAATTTTAATCCAAACTGTCACTCAATTATGTTCCCCTTTATAAATAAAAATAAGCTAAATATAGATAAGTGCAATCATTTTTCTTTTCGATTAGACTAACTTTTAGATGATTTTTTCCTATTTGATCACTTAGGTTATTTGAACGACACGATTGATAAAATATCTATCTTTAATGGAATAGGAAACTCATTATAGACAAGTTATATCTGTGATAAAATCGGCAGGGAAATAAAACTTAATCGATTGATATAAACCTCTTTCAAAAATTGAAAAAAAACAATAATTGGGAATCAGTTTCAGATCTTCCAGGAGAAAAAAACTTGAATTTAGCCATAGGGCCGATTTCGATTAATTAGATCTAGTATGACGTCAAAAATAAACGACAGATCATTTTTTTAAATTTAAAAATCAAACTCAAAGTAAATTTTAAAATAAATAAAACAAATTTGCCTTAGGATAATGCAAAAAGTTTGGACGAAATGGAAAAAAATGAATGCGTGTCTATAAAATCGAACAGTCTAAGTTAGTGGTCCTTAAACTTTTTAATTGCGCATCCTTTCGTCAGTAAAGAATAATAGCAATCATCCCATACAACAGAAATATACATTATATGTATGGTCTGTTGTATGGGAAGTCTATTTTGTTATACGTCATAATACATGTCTATTAACAGAACAGACATATATTATGTTAGGAAAAACTCTCCCAAAATTTCTAGACACTTCTAAGAGTATGCGCACCTACTTAGATCTCACAGTGACTATTAGTTAGAGTTACTTTGGGGACTACTGCTATAAATATCTAAACAACGTACATCAGTCAAGAATATTCATAAAAATAGACTACAGGTATTATATATAATCTTCATATATAGATAGTTTCAATGCCAGATGTTAAAAGAATAGGCATTTAGAATATAGTTAATTTAATTTCAAACTAAATTAAATCAACTGGAAGAAACGTATAGATTTTATGATTATATTAACCACTCAATTAATAGAGTAGTTAAAATAAATTGTTAACATTTGTAATTACAGAATAAGAAATCAAGTGATTCACTTATATCAATTTGTTTTCTTGTATTTACTCCCTTGCAGTTCTATAAACTATTATAATTGCAGACTATTTGAATCAAATAAAGGAAAGTAATTTATATTATTACACTGTTGCAATATACTTCATAAATTGCATTGCGGTTATAAAATATAAATCGGTTTATAGTAACAACTATTGAAAATGCAATATCTGATGAGCTTCCTAAAAAAATTTCTCTTTTTTTATAATTCTATATATAGAATTATTTTAATTAATCATACGTGTAAAATTATAAATAACATTTATCTAGAAAAATTTTCTCAACCGATAATGGATCAATTTTGGATGCCGTTTGTTTTGAAAGTTTGATATTGACTACAGAAGTTTTCGATGGAAACAACTAGTTTTGCTGTTATGTTTTGAAAAAATAGCAACATTACAACGTGATTAATTATTGTACTATACTCTATATATAGATTAGATAGCGAAGTTGTTTTGAAACTTAATGTTTCTCCTAACAATAACCATTCCTTGTATTTTATTATACCTAATATCAATTGATTTTCATCCAGTTTTTCTTAGAAAACCTGTTCAAATTTTCTGAAATGGATGAAACCATCGAACTTTAATTATTTTGTTTAAATATCATTTTTAATTTCATAATAAGAAAACTTAAAAATGTTTAATTATAATTGATTAAAATACAAATTTATTTTATTTTTAATTCAAATGAAAGTTTTTATAAGTTGGTGTTTTTATCTGTTTTGAAAGTACAGAAGTTTTAAAAAATTGAATGACGACTATTAAAAAAAAAAAAAATATGCTACTATATAGAAGGAAAAGGTTAACATGCTTTCATATGTTTGTAGACTGGTATGACAAAGGATGTATCAGAACTGTCAAGCGAAAAACGCCACTCCAGATTTTGAACTTCTTCCAAAAACAAAAAATAAAAAATGAATTCACTCCCGTTTCTAGAAAAGATTAAAATAAATCCTAGCAGTTCTGGGTTGAAACTGGGATTATGTTAGAATATCAGTTTTTATATAATCAAAAATAAAATTGCGATTTTTGAAGTAAATATTGCAATAATATCAAAGAAACGACTCATTAAGATTGGCTCGCACTTGAAATTTCTTGATTAGAAACCAGCTTTAAATTCAAAATTCACTATTTTAAAACTCTATAAAAAAACATTTTTGAAAATATTTTTTAAAATATCACTATAGTTTTTGTATTGTACAAATGTATTTGAAGCTGGATAACGTTTTCATAAACAGAAGATTTGTTCGTGTTAATTAAACATCTAGGATCGGAGAATGACTGATGAATTTTCTAAAAATATCTTCAGAATAGAATGAAAATATTCTATGCTAAAATTATGCTAAACGAAAATATTATTTTCGCGGCTTTAGAAAATTCTATTATTTTATCAGTGAACTTAATAATTCTGTTTTATTAAAATAATGGATATATATTTTTAAGATTTTCCGGTCCAGCCCAGGCTAGATCGGCTGCATGAAAATGTCTGCTTTTCTATACACAGAACTGAGATAAATAGCATCCCAGTCCCATACTTCAAAATTTATATGAGGATTATGAGCCAACTATTTGCTTCTTGTCCTCTATAGTAGCGGTCTTCAAACTTTTTCAATCGCACACCTTTTCGTCAGTAAAGAAAAATAGCATGCACCCTTTTTGCAGTAAAGAATGATAACACGCACCTCATATAACAGATACGTTAAAATATTCAAGGATGCACGTTTTTTATTTTTCATAATATATGAAAAATAAAAAACGTGCATCCTTGAATATTTTTACAAACTTCTAGGAGTGCGGGCATCACACTTTAGGAATCATACTCTACAATCCAGCTGATCCCAAGAAGGACATGAAAGAATCAACCGGATTGTTCTGTGGTTAAACATTCGTTACACCTAGAAGATACAGGTTTAGTTACTAGATTTTATATCTCCAGATTTTTTCAGGAGAAATCATTGAATCCCATTCTTCACCTGACAAGCATTCAAGTACGAAATCAGGATTAGAATGCCCTATCACTTAGTATCTAATAGGAAGGAAAGCAATGTTAATATAAGAGAGAAGAACTCCTTTCATGAATATGGGAACTGAAATTTCATAAGACTTTCCTTTCCTGGAGTATATACAGAATAATACTTTGAATTTTTAATTAATTTTTATTTAATTTTAATGTTATTATTTAGGATTAGCTAATTAATTTTAATAATTTTTTATCTACTTATATAATTATTCATTTCATTATTTTTATTTTAAATGCAATTTAATTTATTTGCATTAAGTATGGATAATGATTGTTCAAATAAAAATTAATAAGTCGGGAATAATGTATTTAATTTTGAAATATTTTATTCGAAATGTGAAATTTAATATATTATTACAATCTACATTTTGGCAGAACGACTTTTGATAGTATATGAAGATTTCTGTTATCATACTTGTATACTTCTGATATGATTTCGAATTGATTTCTTTAAGGTTTTTAAAATGATGAAAAATGTGAAAACCTAAGAGGAATTACAAAATAATTTAATATAGATTATAGTGCAATTTTTTCAAGCAATATAAGCTACATACATTTAATGCTATATAATATTAATTAGGTTATAAGGAATGATCATTGTCCATGAGCAAACTAATCTTCCTGGTCTAAAAATTGAAAACTTCGATTTTATTGCCTGCTTTTATCAAACGATCAAAACTTTTTGTAATATAATTAAAAACTGATGATATCAGTATGATCTTGAAACTGCCAAAAGAACGTTGTCACTGAAAGTCAAATCACCTGATGTTCAATTTTATATATATTCGTGACACACACTTCGAATAAAGTATTTTTACCTTATTTGCAAACTAAATTTATAAGGCGTTTTACCATATTTGACACTGCTTTGAATGTTTCTGATTCTTCTATAACAATCCTATTTTTAAAGGTGAGACGGTCACGTAGAATATAATATATGCAGAATATGTGAATAAATATATTAAATGCAATAAATCATCGAATGAGTGATTCTTCAGCTGTTTATTCTATCAACGTTTTCATCGAAATTTCGGCAATGTTGTCGTAAATACTATTTAATGATCTAGCGAGAAGATAAACTCAGAAACTATGTGAGTGCAATATATATTTATCTGGTATAATTCCATTTTTAAAGACTTTTGTCACATCTGTCCCTAAAAAATGGACAGATTTCTGTAAAATATTAAATATTAATATATTAGTGAATTCTTTATACTGTATATTAATTTTCAGAACGATATTTAACTGTAATCCATAATTATAATAGCATATTTTATAAAAAAAAGCTCGTAGTAAAAATAAACAGTAACATCTCACAAGTTACTCCAACAGAAAAAATGAAGCACGAGTCCCTAATATATGTTATATGGATAATTTCAGTATACTGTATATAAGAAATATTGATTTTTTGGTATTTTTGAAACCATCTGGTATACTTCTCTCCATAAGCTCAGATTATCGATGATTTTAATACATAAGTTATTCATAATTTATATATATATAAAAATTTTAAGTAAGTTAATCCATTGTAACCTTTATAGATTATTCTTTAAATATAGACCTATATGATAGATTAATCCAGTATAAAAAAGATGAAATGTTTATACTTTCATTAAATTATAAAAGTCGTAATGTTATATTTTGTTGTAACTGTTTAGCTTATTTGCAACTGCTTATTTTTTAGTTCTTTTTAATTTCGTAGCTTCTTCTTGTATATTTTCCTAAAAAAAGAAATTTTGTTCTCGAAACTTTCAGGTCAATCTCAGAAGTATAACGGCTGCAAAAAGGGAAAATACATTTATTTTATTGATTTATCGACAGATTGAAGATGTTTGCCAACATTCTTGTACCTCAGCGCATCCTTCTTCTTTCACTTTTATATGTAGGAAAGATAGTTGTGTTTGTTTCATTTCGACATAGACACAAACGCACATCAAAAAAGAAAATTGTTCATTTTCTGATACTCTACTGTATATATTTGCACTCTCCCGTTCAACAATCCTTAGTTGTTGTTCCAGTATAGCTTGGTCTAAGTAGTGCGATAAACTTTTATTACATGATCTGAAAAAGAAATATTTAAACATTTTAAAGTGAATAGGAGCATCTTTTCGTTTCGCTGTTGCCAAATTTAGGTTAAGTATCCAATAAAGAGTGAATATCTGGAATGAAACTCAATAAAAATAAATTTATTGATAAATAAGAATGAAATTAAGTGTGCTTTACTGAAATTATATTAAAAATTTTGATAAAATTTATATAAAAACTTTTTAATATATTTATATTCATATTAACAACACATTGCATTAATAGTCTTTTATTAAATTAATTAAAAAAGATATAATCGTTATTTACATATTTACTGATGATATAAGTTCAAACGTTATGAAAAATTTATCAGTAAATGTTGTTACGTAATTTTATTGCTATCTTATTATCTCGACTATAATAAAATTATATATCAAATATTTTTAACAGTTTTATTATCTATTTTTTAAAATATAAATATTGAAACTACTAGACAAAGGTTTATAAACGAAATTTTTCCATTGTCTCGAGTGGAAAGAGGTCATTAAACTCTTAAAATAGTGGAAAATAAAAGAAATTGACCAAAGCATTTTCTTCGGGGATTTTAAAGTAATTCAACTATGTCTTCGAACTCGTGTTCTAGGCAAATTGCCAAATTTATATAAATTAGCTTTGGTACTGAATTGACAATAGGCACTCTGCGCTCTTTGTTCATCTCCAGAGTCAGCAGAATGCCGTGTCGATAAGCATAGTTTATTGAAGAACGTGATAAACGATGGTGAGGATCGGACTGTGGATAATTCCGAATATGACGAAAGAAACATTAAAAATTCAAAATTTCGAGGAATAGCTAAATCACCAGAATATTCTGGTCCTTCATTGTGGCATTATCACATATATTAGCATTTCTAATAAATTAAAAGACGTCGTACTTTGAAGACTTTTCTGTAATTTAAACCAGAACACGTGGATTGTATTTTAAATTATATGAATACTTTATCATCATCTATCAATCAGAGAAATTTATTTTTTGTCATTAAAATTTTGAATCTGTATACACAGGCTAGTATTTAAAATACGAGCCTGTTTATGTGAAACAAGAAAACTTTTTAAAGAAATATTTTTAATAGATATAATAGTAATAAACAGATTAGATATATAAAACTTTTCACTGATGATAATCAAAAACACAAACTGCATTCATTAATAGTAATCAATTCAACCGAATCAAATTTACATTGAATATTATTTATGATGATGAAAGCGATTTGCTTATCAAAATATAAGTTTTTGAGTTAATTTTAATAGATCTGCTTATAAGAACATTGCTAATATTCAATAATATAGCGATAAAGTGCAATAACTTTCAATAATTTCACTGATAATTTAAAAATTATTACCATAACTTCTGGAATAATATAGGCGGTTTGTATATAATGTTTAATGCAGAAAGTTTCTATTGTCTTCCAACATAAAAAACAACAATTTAAATGATTTTTTTTTCAGCCAAGTATCTCGTTTTCTGAGAATAAACTTGCTTCAATCTCTTTTGGTAATAATCCTTCTCGATGGTGTAGCATAAAAAATAATGCAATGATTTCAACCAACTTTCTATTCGAAAGAACTAAAGATTTTGATACTGATTGAATTTCTCAGATAGCAAATCCGACACTTTGGTTTTTGCAAGATATTAATCTATTTTTAAACTATGAAAATCAACGCATCAATCCAGAAATCACTAATTTAATGCATTATAAAGTAAAAAGTTAATGAATATTACGGTTAAAATAAGAATTTAAAGAAAAAAATAAGAGTATAGAATAGTGAAAAGATTATAATGAATAAAAACTACGTTCTACAGATAAAAATTTATTTCAAAATATTTGGCTATAGATATTTTAAAGAATAAAGTAAAAGTAAAAATGGAATGAATTTTTTAAACAGTATTTTACAATAGAGAAGTAGCAGGAATCTTTTAAAATCCTTATCAAACAAAACAACTATTGTTGAAGATAGATTGAGAGCTGACTTTGCAACTCTTCAGTATTTATCCAGTTAAATCCTTTTCGAATAACTTTCAATAATTCCTAACCTTAAAGCTTTTCCAAACCTAAAAAATTTCGATAAAGAAATAGAATTTCGAATAAAAGAAAGGAATCAGGCCAGTTATCACAAACTTAATTCTTTTGTTGCCGAATATACAGTATCTAAAAATACACTAACTATATAGCATGGGCAACCTATAAACAGAATGAATACTTTACTAAGTTTCGCTGAATTTAATCAATAATTTTTAAATTTTCTACTTTTTTGTGATCTATAATTAAATTTTTATGAATGCAGTTCAGTTACTTTTATTATTAACATATGTTTTTATAGTATTCGTTCATTTTTAATATGCTATTTTTACATATTCAAAACATTTATTTTTAAAAGTATGATGACAACGTAGTCTGAATTACAAACTATAATCATCAATATGGCGTCTGGGATAGGTTGTCGTAAATTGGAATTCCTGACCACTATTCCAGAGAAAATACTTTTTGTTTCAGAAAATGTATGAAATTAGACTTTGTTTTCTTTATGTTACAAGTAAGATATCTCGATATTTAAAAATTTTACAAGTCTTATTTTACTCTTCATCATGCTTTATGAAATTTGAAGTATTAAATTTGAAAGTAAATCAAATTAGATATCCATAAGTCGATTTGAAAAATAGAAGGTTATAAATTATTTTCATTAATATAAATAACAGTAAGGAGAATTATTGTTTTCTCACGAATATTTTAGATAAATTACTACTAGTGTTCAATAAGCAAAAATTGGATTCATAATTATTGCAGATGATTTTTTTTCTTATTAATTTAGATATCCTGGCAGGCAGGCAATACAAACGATGAAAAAGTAATTGCTTCCCAGTGTTAAATATAATCTTATGTGCAACTTATTCATATCTTCTTTAAGCTTTTTTAAATTATTATTAACATATTTTACTGTTAATTAGTAGTAACTATTAGATTTTATTATTAATCTTAATAAAATATATTAACAGTCAATACTTATTTTAAAGTTATTTGACAAAATTCTCGAAAATATTATTTTAAATTATTATTTTAATTAATTTAAAATTTTGCTTTTAAATCATAAACTTTCTGTCAATTCTCCTAAATAATGAGGATAATTTCTGTCAATAATTTTATATTATTTCCATCTTGATCGGTATTAAGTGACAGAACCAATTATTTTGCCATATCATTGTGGTTTAAATTAACTAATTCTCAACTATTTTTGAGTTAAAAAACAATAAAATTATAATATTTTGAGAAATACCATTAGTATCTATGTGCATTAATTATTATAATAATTAAAATAAAATATGTTAAAATTGAAGTAACCAACAAATAAATATTAATTAGAATATAAACTTTTATTGCATTATTTTAAGTGCTTGATTGTCGTTCTACTAATACATATGTGCATAATAATTATAACATTTTAAACCAAATTTATGATGATCTAGAAATTTTGACAGAAGTTTGATAAGGAACTTGCAGAATCACTGGTGTAAACCGAAGAAATGAAAAATGGATGGATGTGATGAGTCAGATCTATTTTAAAAATTCGTGAGAGCCAGCAATCGATCTGAGATTTCGCTACTTATGAATTTTATTTGAATTTGATATCGTTTTCAAATAAGTAGGGTATATATTGCATATAGCATGTGCAGTAACTTTTTAAAATTTCGAACATTTTAGAACGGAAACATCAAAATTAACAAATATAGGACTAAAGTTTGCATTAAGAGAACTAACCAAAATAGAAGACATACTGGCAGCAATTAGAAGCAGTAAGCGGAGTTGGGCAGGCCACATAGCGAGATACAGATAACTGATGGACAAAAAGAATTACAGAATAGTAACCAAAGCGAGAGAAAAGACATCCTGGCAGGCAGGCAATACAAACGATGAAAAAGTAATTGCTTCCCAGTGAATTGCGTAAGATAGGTACTTCTAGAAGCAAAAGAAGGATGCATATATATCCAGCAGTGGATGAAATAGAAATGAGGATGATAATGATAATTTACATGGAATAACATTCAAAAGTTTCAATCCATAGTGGTCAAACTGTGACTCTTTGGTATCTTTAGAGTGACTCCACATCATGAAAGTCAATAATTAATATGGCGAATATAATAGTTAATAGTTAATAATTATATTATACCTGCTTAATTAAAAAAATAATATATTTGTATATTATTTATTTATTGTAAAAAGTAGTATGCATCTATACGAAATTCCCGTATCCCGTAGCGTATCTATTAACTTAGAAACACTTACGGGATAATGTTAAAGGAATAGAAGTCGTTCAAAATTACGTAAATTCTGCATATTTTGAAACCCTTTGTACATCCGAATGATATAAAAATTCATTTTAAAAGTTTTGATGAAAAATAACCATAACAATACTTACAAGTTAGCCTCGACAAAAGCGTTTATTAATTGTGTTTTAATTATTTATTTTGTATTTTTAATAGTCTTTTTCATGTCCAATAAATAATTACTTTCATAGTTATATAGGAATATTAAGATTTATAGAAGCGTAGTAGATTTCCAGCTAGAGAATCCAGATATGATTCCGTTTTCCATATTTTCTTGGGTGATGTTTAGCTTATGAAAGATTCCGAAATGGCCTCGACCCTATATCTCTGCTGCGAGATTTAGCAAAATAAATGTATTAATCAATCAAAGTATGTAATATAAATTTAACCCTGACAATTGTTACATTTTTTGTCTGATTTATACTTTATTTTAGACTACAATATATCTAACTTGCATGATTTGTTTAAACACTCAATCCAATGAATGAAAAAGTTTGTCCTCATATTTCCGATTGTTTCTTTACATTCATTTTTATCATTTGCTATGTATAAATTGATTTTAGTTCTTTTCAACTGACAATGCTGTTTAAAAAACACATTCTTAGATAGACCAAAGCCATTCTGAACGTTTTAAGCAAATGGGCAATAAAAAAAAATACGCCATTCAATTTATTATTCAAATCGGTTTGTGCCATGCAAAACGATGTGTTTTGTACCTTTATACATATATATATATACACACACATCTATTTTATTTAAAATAATTCTCCGAGTATCTCTTAATGTGAAAAATTGTTTCAATTTATATTCTAGATTTTTTTCATCTCCATTAATTTCGAAAATATATAATTATGATAATTAAAACTTATTAAAATTAGAAATGCGCTTAATTTTAAAATAATGCGATGTTTGAATTATTTATAAGAAATTTGAAATTTTGTCCTCCATTATCGATTCGTGTAAACAAACTTATAATACTTCTATCAAATATCTCAAATTCCTACCAAAATAGCACGTTTATTTACTGTTAATAATGTATCATTCTAATTCATCTTCGGATGATTTTTATTGTAGCTAATGAATATAGAAACTCTTGTTAAATCCGTATAAAAATATGATAATATTTGTAATTGAGTGCCTACATCAAATTAATTATCAGCTTCTTATTTATATTTAACAACATAGTTAAACAACAGCTGTTTAATTTACTTAAAGAGCTGCTGTCAAATATAAACATAATTTACGAAAATTCTGCATAATTATATAGTTTCTCAGATTAAAAGCGTTGTAATCTATTTATGGGAAAAACAATGGAATAATTATTATACAGGAAAATTAACTTAAAGAGTTCATTTGTACATCGACACAGCTGAATAGTCATTATTTCACTCCAGGTATCAATTTATTCAAAGTTTCTCTGTACACAATGACTTCCAAGCTTTTCTATACGGATTTAACCTGATTAATTTAACTCTATTGTTCTTTTGATGAAGTCAGAATATAACACTCTAAATAATTCTTCTTTGATTCTAATAGTTTTCGATTATCAGCGTTGATGATGATAATGGAAAAAGTATTAGAATAAAAGAAAAGTTGTTTAGACTGTTATTGTTGCAAACTAAAGCGATCAGCCACCAAAAACACCAATAAAAGATGATATATTTTTTAGAATTTTTCTTAATTTCAAAAAGTTTAATTTGTTATTATTTTTATTATTCATTTATTTAATTGCTTATTTACTGGAGTTTTTTATTTTAATTTCATCTTTTTTTGTTATCAAACTAAGTTTCAGTCATCTGTTTACCTTTTTATTATTATTAATCGTTTTATTTTAAATCGGTTTCAAGCATTTTAAGTGCCCATTTTAAATTTTAGACTTATCAAAGTTTGATCATCCAAATTATCAAAAATATAGAATATATTTGCACTATCTGATCCACATCACTGGCCTTCATATAGTGGTGCACGCACTTTTAAGAATGCATAAGAAATTTTAAAGGGTGAGCGTTTTCTGGCTATCTTAAAATATGTAGGATATTGTCTAGGATAATTGCTATTTTTCTTTACCGATAGAAGCAGTGTCATTCAACCGATTAAAATATTCAAAAATTGAAAATTTTTGCTTAAAGCACATTTTGGCAAAAAAATAGACTCGATTGTTTTTAATTTGAATAACACCACTGGATAAAGCGGTGCGCATTTAAAAAAATTTTGAGACACATTGATCTAGAGAACGATTATCCTTTGAAAGACAAATCTCCTATATATTATTTCTATTTCTAAACTTTCCTATTTTTTCTTATCTTATTTCTTCACAAACTACGAGAACTATGAGGAAAGATTATTTTTTATCTTTATCCATTTGAATATTTAAAATATAGAAGGTAAAAAACAAGTGCAATTAATACAAATTCTTCTGCCTATGTTTTTCTTTCTATATACAAAATATCGAAATAAACAGAATTTTATGTCAAATTTATGTTCTCAATTCTGGAATAGATTATTCGTAATATTAACTTATTCGCGAATAAAAACATCAATGAATAATTTAATGTCACTAATAATCTCTGTCTTACTTTGATATCAGTTTCGATTGTTAATCATTTTATACCCAACAAATTTTTTATTGTATGATTATTTTTAATCCATTTTCAGTTTAAAAAAACGCATGCACTTTATTATATGCCATTTGAAAAACTTTGGATAAATAAAAAATAAAAAATGCATTATAAAATTAAAGAAAAATATAACCACTAACAACTAGTTCGCTAAAAGATCTTACGATTTTTATTTTTGAAATGCAAAAACTTTAAATTCTGAAAAACACGAACTTTACAGTTAAGAAGATTCGTTTTTTTCTAGTGAAAAAGGCTTTAAAATGTATAATAAAACATGTAAACATCTTTCCATACATAAATGCAATCTTTAAGTTTTCGAAATTCGTGTTTTACATTTTAAACTCCTGTTTGAAGGCAACTATATAAAATTTTGTTTTGAAGATAAACAATTTTATTTTCAGCTAGAAATATATACTAAGTAACGTGTATAAATTCAAATAATGCGCATCTTAATATGAATTTTATGTTAACGTAGCTACTCATAAATATTTTTCTACAGAAAGCAATAAATAATTGGGTATGCAAAAATTCTAAATTTCCTAAATTTATGTGTGAAAACCAAAACAATTAATAATCAGTTTAATTTAATCAGAATTATTTTAAGATTTCATTTAGAAATAAAATATTTTATCGCGAAATTGTCGTAATTTTTATACAATTTACAATCATTTCATTTGTTTTATTTTCGGATATTCTAGATAAAAATAAAACAAATGAATCGTTTTTGATTTACAGAATAGTTTTAAGAGTTTTGAAAATACAAACTGTATACAGTTTTATAATTTTCGACAGCAGATTTATATAAAATATACCTATATTTAAATTAATAGATAGCGATTTCCTCAGAACTTTTTTCGAATTTATTGTAATAATTTTATATTAGACTTTTTATACCAATGAAGACGTTATTTTGAACTAGTTAAGGTTACTTTCCACTAGGGCAGAATTGTGGCGTAAAATAAACGTGACGAAAGCAGTGACATCATACAGCGGCATAAAAATCCGCTACCGTCCAGAGTCTAGATGAATTCAACTTTTCCGCGACGCTAAAATCCGTCGAGGTAACGTCCACCAATGAAATCGAAGCATTTTGTGATGATGAATTGTTGGCAACTTTGACTGAGTCAAGATGGCCGAATTCTCTATTGTTAAATCTCGTCTCCTTAATCAAATTTGCATAGAAACTTTGTTCGCGTCTCTTCTAAATATCTTCGATCCAACATTTTCTCTTCCTCGATTTTGTTTCAGTTTCCTCATTTACTGCAGCTGTTAACATCATTTCGTAAACAACGAATGCCTTTCGTTGCTTAGCGTCCATTTTGTTTTATAGGAAATGAATCATGGAAACGGGCTAAGAATCTCGGGCGAAAGCATAGCTTACTGTGACAGCGAGAACCCGCCAGCGAAATTGCCCTCGCGTTTATCCGCGAAATTTTTGATCGTTCCGCTTTCCGCGGCAAATAGTGGGAACCAACCTTTACAGTATTTTAATTACATTCTAAAACAAAACTGCCATAAATAATTAACATATAATTAGCCTATTATCGTAACTGGTCTTATAATAGAAAGCAGATTGAAGAATATAGATTAAAATTATTTTATTGAAGTTATAGCATCCTATTAATGTATATACTATATATTTTTATAATCCATTTTCGATTACAGTATAGTACTGTATTTATCTGAATGAAATTAATTCGTTATTTTTGTTTTTATTAATTGTTAAGTTTTACTTTATCGTATCCGTTTTTTAGAGCGATAATACTACAAAAATACTTGTGTTGTTACGATAAAAATTAAAATTTACAAAAAAAATGAATTCAATGAAAAAAACTGAAACTTATATATCATTTTATTTATTTATGAACTGTTGTTTGTCTGTTTCTAATGTAAAATAAATAAGTTTTATATTGATTATAAAATTGCTTGTAATGAAAGAGAATAGAGACATTGAGATGTGTGAAATTTACATCATCGGATATTTTGATGAATATTTGATGGATTAAAGTTCAAATCTGCATCCCATATTTTCACTTTTTCAGGAGAGGTCTGATATTGAACACCGTCCTTCAACTTTTCAGTTGATTCCACGTGTTGGCTTGTAGTGGAGTCTCTAAAAGTGCCACTGCCAGGTATCGAATATCCTAAGTGTAATATGGTGACTTAACTAAAATAAACCTAACATAAATTGTTTTAGTATAACAAATATTATTTTATATTTATCACGAACCGCAATGATATTCACTTGAGTAATTCGATAAAGTTCGTTCATTACTTCAATAAAATATGTTTTCCTGTTGAAATCTCGAAAAAAAAAATGCCCATTACTTTGAATTCTCCAAGTTTTCGGGGACCTTCCAGCTAAGATTCTTTCATCCTGTAGGTTAAATCAATTTGCGATCTACAAGCGTATAAATGATATAAATCAAATGTGGTTAATTAATCGAGAGAAAATGTTGGAAAAATATCAAAAATATTGGAAATAATGTAAGGTAATTAAAAATCTTTTTTAGAGTCTACAACTCTTCTATTAAGCTTCTAATGCCTGCTAATGATGCCAAACATGTTAAAAAATTTTAGAAATTTTCTGTCGAATCTTTTCTTTTTTTTTGTTTTTCGTTTTCGTATATTACTTATATAGAAGTTCGATATCTAATTAAGAAACGAAAAACATCGAAAATTTTTTGGATAATATTCAAATTTACAGTAATTTTTGAACTATAGAGTATTAAAAAAATGAATATTCTGCAATTATGCGAGAAAAATTAATGATAAAAATAATATGATCAAAATCGATTTGTAATTAATGTATAATAATCGAATTGATTTTGATCATTTTCAGCATCATATAATCCTCTAGAAGTTCCTGATAGTATACGCGAAACTCATTTTAACTGGATAATATTGTATTTACATGATATATTGTCTTGACAAATACACGGCTAGACAGATATGATCGGATATACATCATTTTCAGTAGGATTGTTTCCTTAGAGAGTTCTAAAATTGTATATATATTTCATTCAGATTGAATAATATTCATCTGAGATTTCACCTCAAAATAAATGAATGTCTTTGCTCTTATTAAACTGATAATATTGAATCGATATCGATCATAAGTTTGGTTAAGGCCAGGCCGACTAATTGTGATACCTGAGGCAATTAAAAAAAAAATTTTAATTTTTTTGAAAAACTCTAACAAGTAAGTAATAAAAATGAATAATAGTCTACTTAATAGAATAACAGACATTTTAAGAAAAAATTGTATTAAATATAAAAACAAGTTTTATTTATATTAAAAAAAAAAAAACAAAAATAGTTTGAACATTGCAATACTAAAAAAAAAAAAAAAACATAAAAATTGAAAATAATTTGGGTCTAAATTAGTCTTCGAGCTTTTATTGCAGCAAATTGTATGATTGTATCTTTATAATTTATTGTTTTAGCTATCGTCTTCTCTATAGAAATTATTGCTAAATCATTCAGTCAGTGTTGGTTTGTTAATGTTCGTAAAAACTGCGCTCCGCTGCAACTACTGTTACCGGTAGTGTTAACATATTTCTTAATGCTACAACAACGTAATTTTGTCATTTTGTTCGAATTTTGCCACATTACTGTAATATGTTTTTTGTTCTTCGTTATACATTTCGTATTTTTATAATTCATTTTGGTGCCTATATCAATCCTGCGCTTGAGGCGATTGCTTTGCCGCGTCACCTATGGAACCAGCCCTGGGTTTGGTCCCCTAGTGTGACCTAATAATATATATGAGTTTTATTTAAATTATATAAATAAACACAAGTTATCGTAATAAAATACGGCTAGACATCAGGTAAATCTAATTCATATGTTCTTCAATTCTATTAGAACAGAAAGTTAAAAAAAGAGTTATCTATTATAAGAGTATAAACAGTATAATCTGTTGCAAATATTAAATTTCTTGTAAGATAATATATTTATTAAAGGAATATAAGTAAGCACTCCAACAATTAATCATATTTTTACATAATGACAAAATTCGTGAATTGAGGAAGATATTCTCAAAAAGATCAACTCAAACTGTTAGATATTTAGACAGATTCTACGTTTAACAGATAGATGCCTCTAATAATAATTAACAACTTATTGTTGTTAGAATGTTTTTCTCAGGATAATGATTTTCATCTGAAAAAATAAATGATATTCAATAAAAAAAAAAAAACATTTAATATTTATAAAAAATAACCCAGTCATAATACTGAGAAATTAGAATATTTGCTATAGGCTAATTTAGATGCTGCTAATTTAGTTAGTATTATGGCTGTAATTTCTTAAATTGTCAACTAAGTAGCGACATATAAATTGTGATAAATATTCTAATTTATTAGTATGAGATTGGTTTATTTTTTGCATATTAGATGTTTCTGATTGGACATCATTTATTTTTTAGATGAAAATTATTTTTTGAGAAAAATTTTAACAACAAAATATATTAACACATCATTAAATACTCTCTTTTTTTTTAATCCAATTGAAGTGAAACCTCTCTGGAACATTAAGTAACACATGAAGCATATATATATATACATATCAAATTTAATCGAAATGAATAGAGCGATACGACTTAAAAGAAGTTGTAGAAAATTTAACGATGAAAGACTTCTTATTCCCTTTATTTTGTCCATATTGAGCTGAAATTTTCGGAAAGTCATTGATAAGCGTTGATAACTTTATCATATTTATTTACAAAAAGCAAAATTAAAAAATGAGAAATGGCAAATATACAAACAGCTACAACTATTTTACAATATGACTTTGATTCATCCGTTTCAGATTATAAATCAATAATTTTACTTCTTACAGTTGAGTATTACACAAAAGAAGAAAACAAACTTAAATGTGCAAGTTTTTTCAATATCTCGACTATAGGCCTATAATACAGACTTTTACTAATCCAGTGAGATATTTGCTGTTGTTTTTGTGCAATCAAAGCATGAAATAAGGTATAGTTATTGACAAAGCTACTAGCATGTCATCTGATACATCAACTCGATTTCTCCACTTTGATTTCAGATTTAATAATGCAGAGAATCCTGTTTCATAGAGATACGTAATTGTGAAGGGAACGAAAACATTTATTGCCCTTATTGCCAAGCTTGGATAAGCTAGGATTTGTTCACATCAAACTGCTTGACATCTATCCCAGCCCTTTCGAAATTAGCTTTTATTCTTGGGACTTCTTGGAAGTCAATGAAATCATCTTTGCTGAATCGTTATCACTCAATCTCGATATATTTAACAAGAAAGGGTTTTGTTTCTAAACGGACTCCATGCTAAGATCAGCAATATCTGAAAAATAACCCTCAAAATTTGTACTTAGAACTTTCAAATGATTTTTGACTTTTTGAAATATTTCTACAGGTAGTGTTTTGCCATCTCCAATAAAGATATTGTCAAGGATTGGAATGTTTGTCAAGTTTCCACTTTCAACACAGCGACTTCAGATAGGCAATTTCCTTGTAAATACAACTGATCCCCTGGCTTGAACAATCTCCACATCTCATCCTTGCATTGATATGTTCAAATCATTGAGACTGAAAATATCAGCCAAATATCCCAAGCTGATAATAAAATGCTCATCTTCAAAATGATCGGCTAGAGGAGATTGTTGATGCTTCAGGAATTTGAGAATTTCATTCCGAAGTTGTTTTATTGCGCGAAAAAAAGGCAACTACTCGACCAACGTACCTGCGCGAAAAAAAGGCAACTACTCGACCAACGTACCTCTGTCTGGTACAGAAACACACTATGTTCCGTTCAATTTCATCACTGAATTTTTGAAATATTCGATGATTTAATGCACGGCCACGAATAAAGTTGATTGTTTGCACAACTATTCCCATCACTTCTTTAAGTTTCTTTGGCAATGTTTTGGAAATCAGAGCTTGGCGATGTAGAACACAGTGTGTGGTGAGCACATGTGGAGTTTTCTCTTTGACCACAGCAACGAATCCAGATGTTTTTTTGCCAATCACGGTAGGAGCACCATCCGTACAAATAGATCTAATTAAATCCATAGCAATTCATGGCGATCAAAGAATGATTGCATCATTTTCAATACGTCAGCTGCTTCGGTTATTGTTTCGAGTCGTTCGCAGAGCAAAAACTTTTCCTTGATGTTCTTTTCATGTACTGTACATAGCGTACAAATACAAATAATTGACTGTGGTTTGAAAGGTCAGTTGATTCATCAATGTGCATGTCGATTTTTTCCAGGACTTTGTTTAATGTCGCTGACAACTTGAGCTATTATGTCCTGACTCAGGTCTTTAATTCTCTGGTGTACAATGTCGTTAGACAAGGACACCTGACTCAATTATTTCGTGGCATCCTTTCCCAGCACGATTTTTTCCATTTCCAGGGCACAAGATTTCACGAGGGTCTCCTCAATCGTATGGACTTCTTTTCTTTGACAATCATGTACGAAACTTTGTAGGAGGCTTTCAAAAGAGGTTTTCCAGGAAGAGCAAACTCTTACGATGAAAGAGTTGTTTTCTGATCATAACGAACTCTTCTCAACTTAAAACATCAATTGATGTATCAACATGGTTACTGTGTTTGCTTTCGAGATGTTCCCCCAATCCTGATAGCTTTAAATTAATTAAATTTCCATTGCTTATTATCAATTTGCAAATCATGCACTGGGTTCTTTCAGTTCCATCTCGTTTTGTCACACAAAGGAAGCCAAAGCCCAACATATGAACCATTTCACTTCCTTTTTTTTGATAGACGACATTTTGCAGAAAATCTGTAAAAGGAAAAAGGAAAAAAAAGCACTATGTACACAACGGTAGTCAAAAACAGAATGAATGGCAGCGCGCAGTCACCGCCTTTATATACAATGCAAAACTCGCTTCTAGAAATTTCAAGATACGTACATTGATAATAAATGAGTAAATACACGCTTGTTCAATAAATACACATGTATTAAATTTAAATATTAAAATTAAAGTTCTAATAAATACACACGTGTATAATTAAATGCAAGCATTTGCAGGAAATGCCGAATGTTCTGGAAGATTCTATCGCGTTCCATTCACGTACTACCCAAATATAAATTAATACATTAAATGAAATAAATACTAGTACCCAGAGATCGAGTCCCACACTCCTGCATTTGGTTCCCATACTCCAAGGGGTATGGATAACCCCCGGTTAAGAACTTCTGATCTAGATAAACAGTGCGATCTGTAGAAATGTTTGCATAAAAGAGATCCTTTATTCCCATTTTATTTAACCTTATAGTTGTCGATATTTTTTAGGAAATTTCAAGTAATCAAAAGGAATGCCTATATCCCAAATTTCATCAATATCGGTTGAACGATGCGATCTGAGAGGTGTCTGTGGACGAGGAAAAGGAGGAGTAGGAGAAAGTAAACGACACTTTTTTTGTCGATTTTTGCTATTTCCAAACTATTCTAATTCTTTCATTACTTGGATTTGAAGCATCAAATTTGGCATTCAATGTCCTATTTAATATTTTTCTCGAATATAATTTCCAGAATTATAATATTTAATTTAAAATGAAAGTTACAACGAACTGAATTTCGATCAAAATAATTCCTGTAACAAGAATCAATCCGTGACTATTGCATTTGATTTGAAATCATTGTCATTAATCTTAATGACAATTATAACACAATTAAAAAATTTAAAGTTAAAGAATTAAAATTCATAATAGAATAATCAAAATACAGTACCTTTAAAAATTATACAAAGTTTTAAAAAATTACTATCCATTCATCATACGAAAATTAAAATGAATCTAAAAATCTAACGATGTAAATCTTAAATTCACAATAATGTGAAATCAGTTATTGTTAACATGAATTTTTTTAACAGGCTCCAGATCTTTTACATCTTCAGAACTTTCTATAATTATCATATATCTTTATTTCTTAATTTTGAATTAAATCATACGGAAAAATCTCTTTTACAGTTTACTGAACATTCTTAAAAAATAATAAAAAAGTCTCTTTTAATATCTATTAATATTATCTATCATAAGTTTATTGCCAAGTTTGATTTATTTCTGTTTACAACTAGATTTTTATTCTAGATATTTAACTTCTTATTCCTGCAATCTATTGGTTGGAACGATTGAAAGATTTCCGTTTGCCGATATCTCGCTCAATGTTTCTATTTATATAGGAAAAAAATTTTGAGATATCCTAAAGCTAATGTATTGATACTATCTTTTAATACATGTCATTTATCATTTATATGAGAATAGTTTTATTTTATTTATTTTAACTGAATACACTATATATAGAATTCACCAAAGAAATAAAATTATATTATACATAATTTCATTTCCCAAGTAAACTACATATAAGCATATTTTTTATTTATATTTTCGTTTTGTTTTCACTGTTTCCTAATTTTTCTTACACTAGGAATTGTAATTTCATGTTTACTTCAATTATCGCTATAATTACATTCTTAGGTCTATAATTCTTGTTTTTATCGAATAAGAAATTTTTATAGTCATCGAATATTCTATTTTAAATAAATTTATCATATTTGGATTATTTATGGTAATGCGCCAGTTTTTAATGTACATACTATATCTCATGCCAATAAACTCAGAAACCACATCTCATCTTTCATTTTCTCCGATATTTTCTTATTAACTCAGGTATATCATGTTCATTATCTTTTGAATAAACAAATACATCATACGATCAATGAATTATACATCTATCTTATATTTTCTTCATATTTTGGTTTTATAATGTTATAAAATAATACATTAAACATTTTGATAAATCTAATAAAAGAGAATTTTTGGCAACAACGGATGTAAGAAACTACGCACAAATATATATATATATATTTTTTTTAAATTATTTTTTTTACTACGGCGAACTTCTTATTTTCATTGATCAGAAAGGATTCTACATGATTGTTCTGACAATGAATCTTCCGAAACATCAATTTGAAAAATAGATTAAAAACAAATTCTAAAACATTAAATAACAATTATTTTATGAGTTTAATATATTCTAATTATAAAGAAATAAGATTAAATTCATTAAGAGTAAAAATGAAATTATTTATAAGAAAAATTTTTGTTGTTCAATACATTTTTAAGCATATCTTTGTAGGAGAAAAAAATAATATTGATGTTTCTATCAATATTATTTTTTTCTCCCACAAAGATATGCTTAAAAAATGTATTAAATAACAAAAATTTTTCTTATAAATAATTTCATTTTTATTCTTAATGAATTTAATCTTATTTCTTTATAATTAGAATATATTAAACTCATAAAATAATTGTTATTTAATGTTTAAGAATTTGTTTCTGAACGTGATTTTATTCTATATTTATATTAATCATTATTATTATCATATGATCTTTATTAAATAAAATCATATTAAGAATATTTGCTATATAAAATATTATGACATTTATTTTATATTAAATTATTGAACAGATTTGGGAATATCAAGATGAATGAATAATAAGAATTGCATTAATTAAATGATTAGTTATCACTATATTTTATTCATATTCCTAATATTATTTATTAAAAGCGAATAATATGAAGAACAGAATCCTCAAGAAATATTTATATTGTATTAAATAGCTATTATAGAATGTTTAAATGTAAATAACCAAATTAATATTGTATGTACAATACTGTAAAAATAAATACAGTAATGTATGCAGGATATTCAATTTTTGATTGCTGATGATAATCACCAATAATATTTTTATAACTTTTCAGAACACTTTATAACAATTTCTTATTGGTTTATATATATATAGCTTCAAAATCGTCAGATATTTTTGTTAAATCTATATAAAAATTATTGAATATTTTCTAATTACGAATAAATATAATAAAAAATATTGATTCATAGTTCATTTATATAGGATGTTTGTATCAAATAAAAATAAAAAATATAATTTAAAATTTATTTTTTTCTCAATCTTTTATTTATTTGTTATAATCATTGAATTTTTCACTCTTATTTTGTTTTCTAATATTAATAACGTTTATAATATAAAAATGGCATACTTAGAAGTAGCCATTATCATTCATCTACGAGATGTTGGAAGAGCTCTTCTCTGTATCCAGATACAGTATTGCTGAGCACGTTTTAAATCATTCAAAGGCATGGTATTTAGTTCATTCTCTTGAAAATTATTGCAATTTCTGCTTAGATATTCACTTCCAGCTTGCCAAGTACAATATATGAAGTGTGATGATAACTGATTTTTAAATGCATCACACTTTATATTATATTGGCTGAATGAATATGGTTATATGATAAAGACATGTTATGATATATCGTATATAATTGATAAAGTAGTATCAGCTCTCGTTTACGTAAAGACGTTTAATACTAATCTTGATTTTATTTCTACATAATCTTAAAATGAGAGGAATAAATATATTTTCTAATATATATAAATATGATTACTGTTTTAAAAATAACGACAGAATTTTATTTGAAATTCTTTTTTCTTAACAAACTGTTTAATTGAATTTTCTATACTGCAAAATGAATATGGATGTTTAAACTTTTATTCCAGATTTCTAATATTTTAGCAAATAATATTTTTGTAAAAAATCTTACTTTGTCCTTATTCAAATAAATTTTGGGGAAAATTTACTAAAATAATTTAAATATTAAAATTTAAATTTTAAGCTTATTTTTATAGAAGTTTTAGTAATCTTTTAGTATTTTTTGTTGAATTTTAAGAAAGTCACTTCTCCAATTTAAGAGTGATATAGGCCTACAGTATTTTAGTTTTTCGTTACTAGAACAACATCTAATACATATAGGGCATGTTTTTTTCTATATTATTAATCCTGGCATATTATAAGATGTTACTTGTATAAAAGAATAATACAATATCTTAATTGTTTTCAGTTATTATTAATAGATAGGCCTACATATATAATTCTCATAACTGGTAGATATATAAATAAGGTTATTTCCTTTGGTTATCGTATTACTTTGATGTAAGCCTATATAAATATTACTTCAGTATCATGTAAGTATTCTAGATATTCTGTATACTATATTTAAATCTGATATAGTTGGTGATCGAAAGACATATTTTAAATTTTTATAGTTTTGATAGCAAATTGACAATTTCGATTATTTATAATATCACTTAAAACTTTTCTAATCGTTATATTCTATACTCATTACAGTCTTTTCAATGTAAATCTAAGTGTGCGTTATGTAATTATTTTATACAGTATTTAGATATGTAAATACGTGCTTAATTGTGAATTACCGAATGAATTATCGATGCTTTTTTATAAATCTTTGCAGTAACAATGAAGAATTTGCATTAATTTGATTTGAGGATGAAATATTTTGACTAATTTATAACCGAATTAAGTTATTTTATAAATTTTATTTATAAAATGATTTAATTATTTTCAATTTCGTATTTTAATTATACCAGTTATTTTTTTAAATCAACTTTAAGCGACTAGTAATATTGTGACTGAATTTTGTCTATTTTATCTTATAATTCATATTGTTATGCAGAATGTTTTTATATTTTCCGGATTCTGGGTGATTTCTTCTATAAATTAGTTTATAATCACTGTCACGTATATCACAATTTATTTATTGTTTTTTTATTAGAATTTTCGGGATTAACACAATTTCCAAATCCAAAACACTTTCCAAAGTTTAATTTATGAATCTTATCAGCAGTAAAATTGATAAAATAGACTTTCTTGTTTTAGAAAAGCAACAACACTAATCTTTTCGATACTGTTGAAATTGTAGAACAGTGACAGAATTCAGTCTAATCTCATTTATATAGCAGCTGCATTTTAAAAATGAATTTTCAATATATCAAAAATTTGACTTGATATCGTTTCTTCAAAATTTCGTCTGGATAATCCTTATTTGACAGTCAAACTAATTTAATCTTCTTCCACGTATATGGAAGAAGATTAAATTATTCTGTATCGCTTAAAAAAAAAAAATTAAATTTTTTTATATCATTTTACATTTATTATTACTTATATTATTATTATTATTCGAATTTGTTTTATGGATATTATTTATAGACTTAGAAGATAAATGGTCAACCAAATTACTTGAATTTTTATTTATCTCCTGTTATCAATCTTAGCTTCTTTTATTAAATTGTTAGATGTCGAATTTAAATTTTTAGAGAATATTTTAGAATTTTAGAACCAAAAAAATTATCAATAAATATTTTTGATTTTTTTAAAACTAATCTGTGAATTATTTTTAGTGTTAATGATGAAACAAATTTGCAATCACTTTCATCATAAAATATTTTGTTGGTTATTAATATTATAAAAAAAATATTTGTATCTAAAAATTAAAAGTATAAAAATTTAATATTTCATATGAAACAATAAATTATTTAGAAAATGAAAACCAAAATTTAAAACAACAATTCCATTTACAGGAATTCATTTAAAAATTTTATTCGATTAATTTTAGTATAGGCTATACAGTTTTAATTTTCTTATATTCTGTTTAAGTAATTATATTTATAGAACTAAAATTTTATACAATTTTCAAATTAATAAAGTTCATTCATTCATTCATTCATATTATTTAAAGGCACGGATATTTTATAATTAGTTATGTTTTTATACAGATGGATTAGTTTGAGTCTGGGTCGATTGGCCCCTGGATCTCATTTACTACTGGCCTCTGGAATTTTGTACCGTACTTCTTTCATAAACTTAATAAAATAATTATTTGATTTGGTCCTGTGGGCTCTATAAGTGGTAGTCCGCCTCTGATGTATCGCTCTTATTGTAAAATAATATACAATTATGTGAAATACTTAACGAGTATGTTCTTACTGTAAAATAAGAATAAACAAGTAGTTATTTAATCTTTTCAGTTAATCTAAATATGTAATTCGGGGTAGAATTACGTATAGCTTACATATTCTGCAGCTTAGGACCTCACGCTTCACTAAAAGAAATGAAATGCGTTTAAAGGGCTGCTTAAATATTATAATTTAAAGACTTCAATATACACAAATAGCCTGTATGTAATATTTATTGTTAGTTATGCTTTAAGTGTTAATTTTTTTACTCATTGGTTATTTTATTTTTTTTATTTTTATTTGATTGTTTTCCACTTAATTTATTTTATTTTAGTTTCTCCTTATTACTTTTTATATTTTTCATTCAACTCATTGTTATTATAATAATTAATTATTTTCTTTTATATTATAAAGCGTGAACAGCAAAAACAGGATAGTTAGAATATATAAAAAATAATTCTTGTTTCTGGTTATTAGCCAAAATTTCGTCCAAATTATGTCTATTTTTCCATTAGTTATTTCTCGTGTATCTCACGAGAAATAACTAATGGAAAAAAATGTTTTTAAGTACGAAAAGTTAAATTTTTAACTTAGAGAAGCTGTGGGATGGAAGGAGTGCATGCTTGGAAATTTTTTCTTTTTTTTCTGACTTCTGGAGAATTGAGGGTTGAATTCTGAGTAGGAGTTGATGAGTGCAGCGAGCGTGGGTGGAATCTTTAGTACTGTATATCAGTAAAAACTATTTGAAAATTCAAGAGCAATCCAACGAATATATTTGCAATTAAATATAGAAGAACAAATATTTCATTAATATTATATTTTATAGAGATCCATTTTCATAAAATATATATTCTATTGATATTAAATCATTTGCTAAAGTTCTAATTAATATTTGATAATTTCATCAGGATTTTCGGTTCATAAGTTTATAATATTCAATTTGAACAGATAAAATTTTAATCTGCATAATATAATTTCTTCTATTATATCTCTATGATGACTCAAATTCTTCTTTCAATAAATAAATAAGATAATTGACTCTATATTTAAAAAAAAAGTTGGTTTACATCAAAATATGAAAGGGGAAGATCAACTGTGAAAAAATAACAAATGTTCTTTCTAGTTTTGGTAGGAGATAATAGTAATGAAATGTTTCGAATATGACAAAGATACAACCGTATCGTATAAATATTAGGTGTATGCATAATATTTTTAAGACGCTTCATTTATTTTATATATAACTCATTAGTTTAAAACTGTCCCCCATAGCCCGTTCTAGCACGTCCACTTCGTGGGAGACCGGCAACGTGAAGTAGGGGATTGCCTATTGGGTTGAAGTACGAAGGGACTTCATGGGCCCGAGGCACAACGGTAGACGTCAAGGGCCAACAGGAACCCTGAAAAACTGCTCTAAAATAGCAGAAACGGGCATCTTCTTGCCCTAGGAGAGAATATAACCCGAAAAAGAAAGAATTAAATTTATTTGGTCAACGGCATGAGGATCTGACAGAAGGTATAAAATGCCTGTTTCAATTTGCATTCGGTCAGCACGAGAGATTAGACCGATAACCTTCCATCATGGTGAAAGAAATCGAAAGAGTATTAATAGCCAAGGCCAAAATAGATATTTATCAGCAGATTTTCTCCTTCATCATGGCTTAAAGTATGATGGAGTAATCTAAACCAGAAAAGGCGATCTGCTGCTGATGGAAGAATTTGCCAAAACAAAATCAGAGTATGATCCATATCAATTGGAACATATAACTGCAGAACAATAAAGAATGAGGATAGACTGGTTGAGCTAGAGAAAAAACTGAAGCATATTAGATGGAACATAATCGGACTCTTGAAGACTAAAAGAGCAGGAGAACAAACAACTTATTAATATAAAGAGTGGCAACCAGTGACATAACTATGGAGATGTGGATGATATATGGAAAACAGGAGACAGATGATTTTAATGAAAAAATAGGAAACATGAAATACCACACAACAATAGGCAAATATAGACTAGGAAGACGAAACAATAGTGAAGATAAGCTGACAAAATTAACAGAATATAATAGTTTATACCTCATAAATATTTTTTTAAAACATTAAACAGAAAATGGACGTGGAGAAAGTCAACGGAGACGTAAAAAATGAAATAATATATTTCATCAAATAAATTTAATATAGGGCCTAGTTAAAAATATATCAGTAATTAATCATTTTAAAATTGCAAGTAACCACAGAAACTTGCGAAAGCTAAAATACATATCAAAATTAAAAATATTTAATAAAGAAATAATATGATTATGAAAAAAAGAAGGAAACAATATAAACAACAATAAAATAGAATATCAAGCTTTACTAAATGAAAACTTGGAAGGATATTACCCTCTAAACGAGGACATTGAAGTGGCAAATAAAAATTTAATAGAAGCAATAAGAAACGCTGCTCTAAATATTAACAGGAGATTCAAAGTATCCAATAAAAATACTCTCTCAGCAAACTCTGGATATACTTCAAAGAAGAAGGGAGATGAAGCGAGATTCTAAAATCATGCCAAAAATAGAATATTCCGAATTATGCAAAATAGTCAGAAAACATATAAGAAAAAAATAAGAGATTACAATACAAAATTAACAAGGGGAATAATCGAAAATAACAAAATCTTAAAATTCTCAAAAAATAAGCATAAATCAAATTATAACAATAAAGGAAAAAGATGGAACAGTCATCAGAAACCAGGAAAGACTTAAAGATAGAATAGCTGAATTTTATAAAGATTTATATAACACAATATTTAAATGCAAACCAATATCAGAAGAGATTTGTATTTTTACACCCCCTTTACAAAAAAAAAAGAATTAGAGCAAGCACTGAATCAGATAAAAAAACAAGATGCTAAAAGATCGTATCCATGTAGAACTTATTAACATGGCCAACTCAAACATTATCACTTTTTGCTTAACCTATTTAATCTATGCTTAGAGGATTAGACATTACCTTGAATAATTCAGATTCAATATTAATTTTAAAAAATAAGACGAATAAAAAATCAGAAATTACCACCTCATAAATATATTATCAATGTTATATAAATTTTTTACCAAAATTATCACTAATAGACTAACATCAATCCTGGATTCTTATCAACCAAAGGAATACACATGATCACATCCATACAAAAAGACAACTTATAGAAAAGATAGAAGAATTTCAAATCCTATTATATATTATATGGGTTTCATAGATTACGAAAAAGTCTTCAATACTATTAAAGTAATCACTTTAATAGAAACCCTAACGAATCTTAAAGAAAATATATATTAAATTGATCAACAATATTTATTAAAATGCAACAGCAACTATAAATATTCAAAATAAAAATAAAAAAATATTTATTAAAAGGAGATTCCCTCAAGGAGACCCTTTAATCCTCAAATTATTTACAGCAGTTCTACAAAATATCTTCAACAAAATAAACTGGGATATATAGCATATGTCCCAGTTTATTTCCCTATAGCATTAAAATTAATAATGGTTACCTCTCATACCTGAAATATGCGATGACATAATTATATTTACGTATACAGCTGAATAGCTAAATCAAATGATAAGAGAACTTAATGAAAAGAGTAGACTAGTAGGATTGAATATAAATACCTCAAAAATTAAAATAATATTCAATAAATATGCAAAGCAAAAAGCAAATAAATGCCATTAAGTGCATAACGACAGCAAAATGGAAGTGAACCGGACAGTTCAAGAGATATATGGATGATAGATGGACGCAATTGGTGACAAACTGCAGAATGAAGGCCAAGAGAGGAAGGGAAAACTCAGGACAAGATGGAAGGATGAGATAACAACTTGGGCTGGAGATGACTAGAGAGTGAAGACACAGGATCAGAAGACTTAGAAGCAGATGGAGGAGGCCTTCATCCAACAGTGGACAGATTCAGGCTGAAGAAGAAGAAGATTTTAAAAACAAGGACATAAAATTAATTAAAAGCCTTCATATTTTGAAATTAGAAACTTTCTTCTGTTTTCTTCTTATATCTCCTCTCAAAACAAATCATAAAAATTAAAGATTGTGGGTCTTACAACTTTAACAAGACAATATATAAATTTCATATTTTTCTTGATATCTTTTTCTATTCGTAATGCTTACTTTCTGAATACGTAATACAAAATGTATACAGTAATGCATATTTGTTGTTCCGTTTATTTGATTCTGGATAAATAAAATATATCATTTTCGGTAAAATAATGATACTTTTCAATTCTCTTGAAGTTCACATTCCATTATTTTCATATTATCTGTATAGGGTGTCAAACTTCATGTCATTATCAGCTACACATAAATCTCAAATATACGAGAGCCGCAATCAGTTTTTCTTGGTGTAATCTCAATCAATGATTTCAAAAATCGTTTATTATATATTTCACATTATTCTGTAAAGACGCAGAGCAAATTATAGATACTGTATATTATTATTACTTAATGAAATAATGAGCTAATTATTGAATTTATGGATTTTTATCTGTTTTACCAGAATTTTAATGTCTGCATTGTAATTTTATTACGAGAAATATGCAGCAGCTCCTTAAGATATTGATTGGTGAGTTATGAATGATGCTTTAATTTGGTAGATTTTATAGAGGAATAGAGGGAGATACAGGGCTAGAATTGTACTGAAAATCGAAATAAGTCGGCCAGCAACTTTTCTAAAATTAGAATACTTTGATTCAGGAACAAGTTTCAAAATTCTATTGGAAATATAAATTAAACAGGAAATGAAATAATATAATAAGGTAATGAAATGAAATAATTAAATAGGAAATGAAGAATGTTTTCAGAAAAAAATAAAACGACAGGCAAACAAACTAACGACAACGCGGGCGGAAATACTGTAGTAGACTGCAAGTTATTTGGTGCCAGAATCTGATCACATGATAAACTCTGGCGCCAAGCAAATAGTATAAAACAGGAGATGCTGTCTTAACTGTACTGTGATTTCATGCAATTAGAGATTTATTTTATAAAAGAAATATTTAATCTCAATACAAAGCATTGACTATTGATAGTAAGCGGCCACATTGCAAAGAACCACAGTATGGGCATGATGATCTGTATTATCATTATCATCTGGAATACTAGTAGCGAATTCTTGTGATTTTAATATATTAAAAAAAATTTATTATTATGATAAAGGCTTTATATATGCAAACTTTCTATTTATTAGGCCTACTCAAATGATTAATTTTATAAGTATAGTATTCAGATTAGTTTATAATATGCTTTTAAGATTTAGTTCAGATCAGTTTATAACTTTTAAGATTTTATATAATTTTTCATTAAAGTTAGGAAGATAATCTTTTATAAATGTTAAATGATGTTTTATCATACACAATGTTTTTGATGCAAAGAATTTTTAAGCAAAGGATGTGTACTGCACTGAAATTCACAAATATTTTGGAGCCAGTAAGAGTAGTCATTCAACGATATCAAAAGCAGATGATGAATCAAAATAATATCTATAATCATAGAAATTCCAAGAAACACCATATGGCTACCGATAAGAAAATTGAATATATCCTATTTTATGAAATCTTAAGATTAAAACAATATTCAACAAAAAAAATAATATAGAAAATATATAAAAAATGCCTCTAAAAAACGATATTTGTATTCGTTGACATGATTAGGTGAAATAGAATATAGTATTTGATTTTCGGAATGATTTAACTAGTTTACTTTTTATTGATTTTTACTTTACATAATACTCTCATATTTTCTGAGAAATTTGATTAAAAAAGTCTTTAAAAAATGATATATAAATATAAATTATTAGATATATGCAATAAAAGAATATTAAGATCTAGAACGATGAATTTTATGCTTCAAAAAAACAAAAATGATGTATGATCTAGCATATTAAATTTTAAAATAAAAAATTAGTTATATTCACATTTAAATTTAATAAATCATGCTAAGATGGACGAAAAGTAGATGAGTAAAATTATTATTTCTCTAATTATGCTGAAATTTTTTTGTATCTATCTTAATAGGAAATAAAATTTAAAATGACGAATAGCTAAGTATTATTTCTTCGATTTAGGATTTTTTTCTCAGCTTAAGAAGTAAATTATAAAAATTTCTAAATTAAATAAATATATTTTACTTATCTGATGTCCACTTCAGACTTCTAGTGCTTTAAATTCGGGAAAAGTTTCCCAAAATAATTAAAATCCAACAATTCTAAATAAATCAATGCAATAAATAAATGATGATTTTTATCGTGTAATTTTTATTATTATTTTTTTAATCTACATGAATTTCTTCGTTTCCTTAGAACTGAAATATAATACACATTTATCATCTATTTCTCTTTCTTATACGCTCGATGGAATTCTGTTCAGAAGAATCAACTGCTAGCTATGCACGCAATATATTGTAATCACAATGAAATTAGTTTTACATAATCCAGATCATATTTGTTTTGGAATACGAGCGAATGCTCTACTTCTCCAATACAATATACAACATATTAACATATAGAACAGCACTTCTTAATTTGCTAATTTTGGAAATTAGCAAACTCTTTTCAATATAAAAAAGCTTTTTTATTAGACATTATATATTACAGTTTTCTGAGCATCTTATAAATCTAATAAAATCTAATAGATAATAACATCAATAAAATTAAAATGCTTGATACGAACCAATATAAATCGTATTGTAACTAACAAAATTGTGCATAGGATAATCAAAACAAATAAAATGTAATTATGATTTTATTTTATTTTATTAAAAATTCACACTTATTCTATTATTATATCATCCAGAACCACTACAAAAATTGCTTTGAGTAGTCTAGAAGTTAAATATGCCAACTATAAATGTTTTCCTATTATTTAAAAGATGGATAGCAAAGTTTTTACTGCATTTTAAAATATTGTATTATTATAAATACAATAAATTAATAAAAAAGATTATAAACTATGGTTGACAAACTCAGTTATACTAAAAAATTCAAATTAGTTGATGATTGATAAATCTATGTACTTTGATTTATTACTTGACAAATTTCTTCAATATATACAACCTTGATAAAAAATAATAATAATACAGTATAAAAAATCTTTCTTGGTGAAGAGATTAGGAACCACTGATTAAGGGTAAAATCCAATCTAGCAATGTACTGTACTTGTAATTCACATTACAGAGTACACTGATCTGTT